>CM065591.1:15072217-15304717 GCA_033119425.1 Bufotes viridis | reverse complement strand
GCGGCCCATAAAGAGTGCACCTGTTACCACTGCCAATCAGAGAGCGGCCCATAAAGAGTGCACCTGTTACCACTGCCAATCAGAGAGCGGCCCATAAAGAGTGCACCTGTTACCACTGCCAATAAGAGAGCAGCCCATAAAGAGTGCACCTGTTACCTCTGTCAATCAGAGAGCGGCCAATAAAGAGTGCACCTGTTACCACTGCCAATCAGAGAGCAGCCCATAAAGAGTGCACCTGTTACCTCTGTCAATCAGAGAGCGGCCCATAAAGAGTGCACCTGTTACCACTGCCAATCAGAGAGCGGCCCATGAAGAGTGCACCTGTTACCACTGCCAATCAGAGAGCGGCCCATAAAGAGTGCACCTGTTACCACTGCCAAGCAGAAAGCTGCCCATAAAGAGTGCACCTGTTACCACTGCCAAGCAGAGAGCGCCCATAAAGAGTGCACCTGTTACCACTGCCAATCAGAGAGCGGCCCCATAAAGAGTGCACCTGCTACCACTGCCAAGCAGAGAGCGGCGCCATAAAAGTGCACCTGTTACCACTGCCAATCAGAGAGTGGCCCATAAAGAGTGCACCTGTTACCACTGCCAAGCAGAGAGCGCCCCATAAAGAGTGCACCTGTTACCACTGCCAATCAGAGAGCGGCCCCATAAAGAGTGCACCTGTTACCACTGCCAAGCAGAGAGCGGCCCATAAAGAGTGCACCTGTTACCACTGCCAATCAGAGAGTGGCCCATAAAGAGTGCACCTGTTACCACTGCCAATCAGAGAGCGGCCCATAAAGAGTGCACCTGTTACCACTGCCAATCAGAGAGCGGCCCCATAAAGAGTGCACCTGTTACCACTGCCAAGCAGAGAGCGCCCCATAAAGAGTGCACCTGTTACCACTGCCAATCAGAGAGCGGCCCCATAAAGAGTGCACCTGTTACCACTGCCAAGCAGAGAGCGGCCCATAAAGAGTGCACCTGTTACCACTGCCAATCAGAGAGTGGCCCATAAAGAGTGCACCTGTTACCTCTGTCAATCAGAGAGCGGCCCATAAAGAGTGCACCTGTTACCACTGCCAATCAGAGAGCAGCCCATAAAGAGTGCACCTGTTACCACTGCCAATCAGAGAGCGGCCCATAAAGAGTGCACCTGTTACCACTGCCAATCAGAGAGCGGCCCCATAAAGAGTGCACCTGTTACCACTGCCAAGCAGAGAGCGGCGCCATAAAAAGTGCACCTGTTAGCTCTGCCAACCAGAGTGCCCCAAAGAGAGTGCACCTGTTACCTCTGCCAACCAGAGAGTGCCCCATTAAGAGTGCACCTGTTACCTCTGCCAACCAGAGAGTGCCCCCTAAAGAGTGCACCGGTCAACACTGTCAACCAAAGAGTACACCTGTTAACATTGCCAACCAGAGACGGCCCCCTAAGAATGCACTTGTTAACACTGCTAACTAGAGAGTGCCCCCTAAACAGTGCATCTGTTAACACTGCCAATCAGATAGAGACCCCTACACAGTGCACTTGTTAAGACTACCAACACGAGAGTGCTTCCTTAAAAGTGAACGTTAACACTGCCAATCAGAGAGCGGCCCATAAAGAGTGCACCTGTTACCTCTGTCAATCAGAGAGCGGCCCATAAAGAGTGCACCTGTTACCACTGCCAATAAGAGAGCAGCCCATAAAGAGTGCACCTGTTACCTCTGTCAATCAGAGAGCGGCCAATAAAGAGTGCACCTGTTACCACTGCCAATCAGAGAGCAGCCCATAAAGAGTGCACCTGTTACCACTGCCAATAAGAGAGCAGCCCATAAAGAGTGCACCTGTTACCTCTGTCAATCAGAGAGCGGCCAATAAAGAGTGCACCTGTTACCACTGCCAATCAGAGAGCAGCCCATAAAGAGTGCACCTGTTACCTCTGTCAATCAGAGAGCGGCCCATAAAGAGTGCACCTGTTACCACTGCCAATCAGAGAGCGGCCCATGAAGAGTGCACCTGTTACCACTGCCAATCAGAGAGCGGCCCATAAAGAGTGCACCTGTTACCACTGCCAAGCAGAAAGCGGCCCATAAAGAGTGCACCTGTTACCACTGCCAAGCAGAGAGCGCCCCATAAAGAGTGCACCTGTTACCACTGCCAATCAGAGAGCGGCCCCATAAAGAGTGCACCTGTTACCACTGCCAAGCAGAGAGCGGCGCCATAAAAAGTGCACCTGTTACCACTGCCAATCAGAGAGTGGCCCATAAAGAGTGCACCTGTTACCACTGCCAAGCAGAGAGCGCCCCATAAAGAGTGCACCTGTTACCACTGCCAATCAGAGAGCAGCCCATAAAGAGTGCACCTGTTACCTCTGTCAATCAGAGAGCGGCCCATAAAGAGTGCACCTGTTACCACTGCCAATCAGAGAGCGGCCCATAAAGAGTGCACCTGTTACCACTGCCAAGCAGAGAGCGGCCCATAAAGAGTGCACCTGTTACCACTGCCAATCAGAGAGCGGTCCATAAAGAGTGCACCTGTTACCACTGCCAAGCAGAGAGCGGCCCATAAAGAGTGCACCTGTTACCACTGCCAAGCAGAGAGCGCCCCATAAAGAGTGCACGGTGTTAGAAGGAGTTTCCACATAAACAGTGCCCCGATAACAAAGTCAGCCTGGCAGTACCCCCATCAATAGCACCCGCCACAAAATGTATCTATAGCCAGAAAATGCCCTCATAGATTTTGTCTTTTTAGCTGTGCCCACCAGAAAGTACCAGAGAATGCCCGCACTAACAATACACTCCTAAACAGTGCCAACCAGTGCATGCCCATTAATAATGCTTCCATTAACAGTACCATGCATAAATTGCCCATATAAACAATGTGAGAGAGAGAGAGAGAGAGAGAGAGAGAGAGCCCCATAACAGTGCCAGCCAATGCTTCAGTTAGGGATCCATGTGGGATTCCAGGGTTGGGCCGGTGGTCTGATATAAGAAAGGGCGCGTGCTGTATGTCATTACAATGCGGATTATCAGTGTAGCCCCCCTTTAATTATGACCTGGGCATTTTTGTCTGGAAATTGCCCCAACGCTCTGATCCTGGATCCAGGACTGATCTCAGTAAAAATTTCTTTCTGGCAATAGACAACCGAACGCCACAAAAAAGGAGAATTAATGAGCGGATGAAATATTATTTCCTGGAAAATGGCCCAAAAAACACATTTAGATGGGAAACAAAATCGTAAAAGTGACTAGAAGTGAAACACATGAAAAATTGTAATGGTAGTTTTAGAAGACTGTAAAAAGTGGAGCTCCGCCTCCGCCGCGCAGTTTCCGTCGAGTCAGCAGTATCCAGACTCAGTCATTACTTTCTACCGGAGTCACTTATTTCTCAGTTTCTTCTCATTCTGTGCGGTGTGTAGAATAAAAAATCTGTGGGTGCTACCTGATAGTGCTCCCCATGATACAGTTATCACCATAGACTATGTACAATTACTGTTATTACCTGGAAACCATAAAAAAGATACTACTGTTACCTGGAAACCATTAACAAAATACTACTGTTACCTGGAAACCATTAACAAGATACTACTGTTACCTGGAAACCATTAACAAAATACTACTGTTACCTGGAAACCATTAACAAGATACTACTGTTACCTGGAAACCATTAACAAAATACTACTGTTACCTGGAAACCATTAACAAGATACTACTGTTACCTGGAAACCATTAACAAAATACTACTGTTACCTGGAAACCATTAACAAAATACTACTGTTACCTGGAAACCATTAACAAGATACTACTGTTACCTGGAAACCATTAACAAAATACTACTGTTACCTGGAAACCATTAACAAGATAATATTGTTACCTGGAAACCATAAACAAGATATTATTATTACCTGGAAACCATAAACAAGTTACTATTGATACCTGGAAACCATAAACAAGATACTATTGATACCTGGAAATCATAAAGAAGATACTGGTAATACTTGGAAACCACAAACAAAATACTGTTGTTACCTGGAAACCATAAACAAGATACTATTGATACCTGTAAACAATAAACAAGATACTGGTAATACTTGGAAACCACAAAAAAATACTGTTGTTACCTGGAAACCATAAACAAGATACTATTGATACCTAAAAACCATAAACAAGATACTGTTGATACCTGGAAACCATAAACAAGATACTATTGATACCTAGAAACCATAAACAAGATACTATTGATACCTAGAAACCATAAACGAGATACTATTGATACCTGGAAACCATAAACAAGATACTATTGATACTTGTAAACCATAAACAAGATACTGGTAATACTTGGAAACCACAAACAAAATACTGTTGTTCCCTGGAAACCATAAACAAGATACTGTTGATACCTGGAAACCATTAACAAGATACTACTGTCACCTGGAAACCATAAACAAGATACTATTATTACCTGTAAACCATAAACAAGATACTGTTATTACCTGGAAACCATAAACAAGATACGATTGCTACCTGGAAACCATAAACAAGATACTGGTAATACTTGGAAACCACAAAATACTGTTGTTACCTGGAAACCATAAACAAGATACTATTGATACCTGGAAACCATAAACAAGATACTGTTGATACCTGGAAACCATAAACAAGATACTGTTGATACCTGGAAACCATAAACAAGATACTATTGATACCTGGAAACCATAAACAAGATACTGTTAACATCTGGAATTATTAACGAAATACCATTGCTCTTTGGATACAACGATATAATATAATGTTGTTAAAAGAGATATTATTGCTAACTGGAAACCATCAATAAGTTGCTAATATGCCCCATCCTCTGTTCTATGGGAGATAAGGTGAGGATTGAACCTATGGCCGCTTTTACACTCAGTTCACACTTTCGCGTAAAACGCCGCGTTCGAACGCACATAAAAACGCACAACAGTACAGGAACCATGCATTCCAATGGAGGTGGTTCACACTTGCGCGTATTTATGCGCGTTCGTAGGCGCCTATAAACGTCCGACGCATAAGCAAGTATGTTCGCGTTAATTCGGGCTTTTTTCGAGCGTTTGGTGCCAATAGACTTCAATGGGAAACGCGATAGGCGTGTTGTTCGGGCGTTTGTGCAGCGTAAAACGCGCCTATGGATGCGCGTTTTACAAAGTTTGCAACATGCTGAATCAGCCACCATGGAATGTCACACCTCTAAAGCACTCAGATTGGCCAAACTATATCATTGGTCATTGGCCAACTATGCAGTCAATCACATAAACGCGCGTCAAACGCGCCTACACTATTTACCAAAACGCTTAAAAAAAACGCGCCTAAACGCCTGTCTTGAACGCGCATAAAACGATAGGCTTCTAAACGCTCAGGTCTGAACCCAGTGTTAGGGCTGATTTGGATTTCATATGTTATTTTCTTTCGGCCTTTTGCCGATAAACGCTCATTTTAGGACCGTGTTGTCCCAGATTTCAGGATTCTTCGCTTTTTTGATATTTTTGTCGTATTTTTTTTTAAGCTTTCCCTAAATTGCCGCCTCAGTGCTGGGCCGAGTTCCTGGACCTGAAGAGCGCAGCCGGCGTCTAGTCTGTGACTCTTCTCCGGTAAAATCTTTGTCGGAGCTTCTGAGGGTGTCAGGAGTATTCTGTGGAAGTGGAAGTTGGAAGGAGACATAAAAGGCGCTCGGTGCTCGGCGCGGGGCGCGTATGTCGCCTTTGATATTAAGTCCTTCAGAGGTAGAAATTGCTCTGGAGTTTCCCGCGGAGCAGAAAATGTTCACTATTTATTTGACTGCATTAAAGTTGATGTGTTGGGTTCTTCTTGTAAGAACGTTTCCCCCGAAAAATCAAAAAGTAATGACCTGGAAATACGAGTCCCTGAGTCGCCCCTTCATATTCTCAACAACCATATTCTGCTACCGGGCAGACTACAAATGCCTCACATTACCGAGGCGGTCACTCAACATTGGGCGAAGCCTCAGTGGAATGGAAATTGCTATTTGTTACATTCCCCTTGCTCTGCCTGTGTCAGTGTTTACTGTAATTACGGCATTTTATTCATGAACTAGGAAGCTTGGCATGACCACAGCGATCTTACCCATGTTGTAATAAAATACAGAAGTCATATGTTACAATCAGTGCAGGACTCCTACAATGGATCTTTAGGGCTCATGCACACGACCGTAGGGCCACTTTATATGGACGCATGACCCAGCCACTTATATGGGGTCCGCAATCCGCATCCGACAGTCCACACCGCAAAAAAGTACAGCATGCACTACGTTTTTGCGGTGCGGAGGCATGGACATACCAGGGAAGCACTCCGTACTGATTCCGTGGGGTTCCATGCCTCCGTTCCGTACCAAACCTTCCGGATTGCAGACCCATTCAAATGCGGGCCACAATATGGGCACCGGCCGACAACGGTCGTGGGCATGAGCCCTAAAGTGACCGTCAAACCTTGAGGCCTGTTTAATCAGAACAGGTCCATATTCTGACCCGATTCATTGGTCGGGGCCCTGATTTTACAGATACAGAGATCAAACCATCATGTATAGACATATGGGGGGAATAAGCCCACCGAAGCAGAAAAACTGCGCAAAGAAAGTCGCCGCGTCTAAACAAATTGGAAACGATTTTAAGTTTTACACTGCACTTGCCACTATTGGAGATTGGCATCTTATGCCACCATATATAGCATTTTTGCAAAATTATGTATGAAGCACCAGTCTTAATAAATTGCCCTCTATCTGCCTGAAGCCACCACCAGGGGGAGCTCACTGTATACTGACTATACTGACCACTGAAGTCCATAAAAAAAAACAGTATGCAGGCATGCCCCCTAATTGTGTAAAATGTTCAGAGAACGCCCATTAGTCAGGACAGAATTTGACAGTTTATGTACATTTAATGTACATAAATAGTTCACACTGTGTACATTACTTATCCTGTACTGATCCTGAGTTACATCCTGTATTATACTCCAGAGCTGTACTCACTATTCTGCTGGTGCAGTCACTATGTACATACATTACATCACTTATCCTGTACTGATCCTGAGTTACATCCTGTATTATACTCCAGAGCTGCACTCACTATTCTGCTGGTGGAGTCACTGTGTACATACATTACTTATCCTGTACTGATCCTGAGTTACATCCTGTATTATATTCCAGAGCTGCACTCACTATTCTGCTGGTGCAGTCACTGTGTACATACATTACTTATCCTGTACTGATCCTGAGTTACATCCTGTATTATACTCCAGAGCTGCACTCACTATTCTGCTGGTGCAGTCACTGTGTACATACATTACATTACTTATCCTGTACTGATCCTGAGTTACATCCTGTATTATACTCCAGAGCTGCACTCACTATTCTGCTGGTGCAGTCACTATGTACATACATTACATTACTTATCCTGTACTGATCCTGAGTTACATCCTGTATTATACTCCAGAGCTGCACTCACTATTCTGCTGGTGCAGTCACTGTGTACATACATTACTTATCCTGTACTGATCCTGAGTTACATCCTGTATTATACTCCAGAGCTGCACTCACTATTCTGCTGGTGCAGTCACTGTGTACATACATTACTTATCCTGTACTGATCCTGAGTTACATCCTGTATTATACTCCAGAGCTGCACTCACTATTCTGCTGGTGCAGTCACTGTGTACATACATTACTTATCCTGTACTGATCCTGAGTTACATCCTGTATTATACTCCAGAGCTGCACTCACTATTCTGCTGGTGCAGTCACTGTGTACATACATTACTTATCCTGTACTGATCCTGAGTTACATCCTGTATTATACTCCAGAGCTGCACTCACTATTCTGCTGGTGCAGTCACTGTGTACATACATTACTTATCCTGTACTGATCCTGAGTTACATCCTGTATTATACTCCAGAGCTGCACTCACTATTCTGCTGGTGCAGTCACTGTGTACATACATTACTTATCCTGTACTGATCCTGAGTTACATCCTGTATTATACTCCAGAGCTGCACTCACTATTCTGCTGGTGCAGTCACTGTGTACATACATTACTTATCCTGTACTGATCCTGAGTTACATCCTGTATTATACTCCAGAGCTGCACTCACTATTCTGCTGGTGGAGTCACTGTGTACATACATTACTTATCCTGTACTGATCCTGAGTTACATCCTGTATTATACTCCAGAGCTGCACTCACTATTCTGCTGGTGCAGTCACTGTGTACATACATTACTTATCCTGTACTGATCCTGAGTTACATCCTGTATTATACTCCAGAGCTGCACTCACTATAAGTAATAATTCTAAGAATACAAATCACGTGCCATCTCTGTGCAGCCACTGTACACGCAGGGAATCCTTGGAAATTTCAGCTTTGAAGCATTTAGAATTGTGAATGCAGCCCTTGACTATGATACAGACAGGCCAGAGATGAACAGAATATACCTCTTTCCATGGAGAATTTGATGTTAAACCCGTTATCTTATAATCTTTATTGAATAGACCATTAAGTAAGAGGAGGAGGGAAGGGGCTTCACAGGCAGCGATGGCCCCGTGTGCAGAGAGTGCATGGATGGCATGCCTTCCTCATAGAGAGCGGTGCCAATGGTTACATGCTGCAGATTACACCGACAGGGCGACTGACCTCAAAAATAACTCAATTGCTGAGTGAGGGGTCAGGAAGGAATGTGCCCCCCGGAGAGAATGAGGGGCTGCCAAGATGGGGCGGGGGCTCCTTGTAGATGAAAGGCAGAAAAAGGTGCATATTGGTGAATATGAAGATTTTCCAGTAAAACATGTATCTTGCATTATCTATCTATCTATCTATCTATCTATCTATCTCATATCTATCTATCCATCTATCAATCTATCTTTCTCTCTATCTATCTATCTAATATTTATCTATCTATCTATCTATCTATCTCATATCTATCTATCTATCTCATATCTATCTATCTATCTATCTATCTATCTATCTCTGTATCTATCTATCTATCATATCTATCTATCCATCCATCTATCAATCTATCTCTCTCTCTATCTATCTATCTAATATTTATCTATCTCATATCTATCTATCTATCTATCTATCTATCTATCTATCTATCTATCTATCTATCTATCTATCTATCTATCTATCTATTATCTATCTCCTATCTATCTATCTATCTATCTATCTATCTATCCTGGTGACGTACACTGGATTACTCTCTTCTATTCAGCAGGTCCGCTCCTCCGTCCACTCTTGCTCTGAGCCCCAGTCCCTCTCCATACGGTCCCTGCTCGGCTCCTGTATAATGGACTTTACCTTCACTGATAATCTTCTTGGCGGCCACTGCGGACGACAGGTGGATCGGCTCCATGAAGATGCTCTCGGTGTAAGCGTCGGAGACCACGGATAGGCTGCAGATACAAACGTGAAGGTGAAATATCCGGACAATTCAGACAATTCAGTGGCTAAGAGGGAAAATAGAAGAGCCCTGCAGCCCCGGGGCGTACATTTCATGGTTCCCACCTTTGGGCATCATTCACACAACTGTGTCCGCGCCGTGGTCCGTGTACATGGCGCATTTTTTTGCGGCCTAAAATAGCACACGTTCTGTCTTTTGCAGAATGGACATACGGACGCGGAAAGCACAATGTAGTCACCCATGGGCCTTCCTGATGTATCTAAGCCATACTTCCAACTCTCCTGAAAAGGGGCGTGCTGCATCACAAAAGGGGCAGGGCGTGCCAGGGAATGGGATGGAGTCTCTTAAAGAATAACTCCACTCACATTTCTCCCTCAAGTCCCCTGACAAGTAGGATCTAAGCCGATACTGTCTGATGGCGTATCTAAGACTCTTACATAGGATACAGCTGTGTGTATCTAACCCAACATGTGTGATACTCGGGGGTGCACCTAGCCTTTCTGCTGCCTGAGGCGAAAACCAAAAAGGGGCCGCCCCCAAAAGCCAATTTCTTAACCTAACCCTTTGGCCACAATGAAGTCGCTCACTGCCCGTGGCCCTTCCGCTGCCCCCTCCTAGCCCCCACCTGGTGCTGCCTGAGGCGATCGCCTCCCCTGGCCTCATCGGTGGTGCGAGAGGACTGCAGGAGACTACACCCCCCATCATGTAATGTTCCTGTAATCTGCTTGGACAGAGATGGCAGCCTGTACTCTGACGGCCTGCAGTAGTCTGGCTCTGCACACCGCGGCGGCTCTGACCACAGAGAACGTCTCCATGGAGATTGTTTATAGATTGCAGCAGTCACAAAGCAAACCACAGCCTCCGGTACCGGCCGGGCCGAGGAGGGGTCCGTCATCTGTAGGGGGGTCATGTGTAATAGTCCACGTATGAACAGGGGGAGCAGTAGGTGCCTGGTGGTCAGCAGTGACATTCCCGCCATTGTGTGAGCAGTCACCACGGCAACAACCAATTATGTATATCGCTGGGAGAAAACGCCAGGATTCCGAAAATAATAAATGGAGACAAATCTATCCATTATCTATTATCTATCTATCTATCTATCTATCCATTATCTATCTATCTATCTATTTATCTATCTATCCATTATCTATCTATCTATCTATCTATCTATCTATCTATCTATCTATCAGGGGTGTAGCTATAGCAGAAGTGGCTGCTTTGGGGCCAGAACTCAGCAGGGGCCCACCCAGGAGGAGGACTAAAAAAATTAATTGTCAGGGCCCCCTCAACAGTATCATACAATGACATTATATACAGACGCTGTAGGAAGGACCGGGCGTCATCTGAGAGCACAATATGGACTAGTACCGGGAGGGGGGGTTTAGGAAGAAGCTGCTGGGGGCCCCAGTCATTCCTAGTTACGCCTCATCTATCTATTTATCTATCTATCCAATATCTCGTATCTATCTATCTGTATTATCTATCTATCTATCTCATATCTATCTATCTATCTCATATCTATCTATCTATCTATCTATCTATCTTTCTATCTATCTCTCTATCTATCTCCTATCTATCTCCTATCTATGTATCTAATATCTATCTAATATCTATCTAATATCTATCTCATATCTATCTATCTATCTATCTATCTATCTTATATCTTGAATCACCATCTATATAACCGGTGCAGACAAGTATGTGCGGTATATAACAGGTGCAGACACGTATGTGCGGTATATAACCGGTGCAGACACGTATGTGCGGTATATAACCGGTGCAGACCGCGTATATGCGGTATATAACCGGTGCAGACACGTATGTGCGGTATATAACCGGTGCAGAACACGTATGTGCGGTATATAACGGTGCAGACACGTATATGCGGTATATAACCGGTGCAGACACGTATGTGCGGTATATAACCGGTGCAGACACGTATGTGCGGTATATAACCGGTGCAGACACGTATATGCGGTATATAACCGGTGCAGACACGTATGTGCGGTATATAACCGGTGCAGACACGTATGTGCGGTATATAACCGGTGCAGACACGTATGTGCGGTATATAACGGTGCAGAACACGTATGTGCGGTATATAACCGGTGCAGACACGTATGTGCGGTATATAACCGGTGCAGACACGTATGTGCGGTATATAACCGGTGCAGACACGTATGTGCGGTATATAACCGGTGCAGACACGTATGTGCGGTATATAACCGGTGCAGACACGTATGTGCGGTATATAACCGGTGCAGACACGTATGTGCGGTATATAACCGGTGCAGACACGTATGTGCGGTATATAACCGGTGCAGAACACGTATGTGCGGTATATAACCGGTGCAGACACGTATGTGCGGTATGTAACCGGTGCAGACACGTATGTGCGGTATATAACCGATGCAGACACGTATGTGCGGTGTATAATCGGTGCAGACACGTATGTGCGGTATATAACCGATGCAGACACGTATGTGCGGTGTATAATCGGTGCAGACACGTATGTGCAGTATATAACCGGTGCAGACACGTATGTGCGGTATATAACCGGTGCAGACGCGTATGTGCAGTATATAACCGGTGCAGACACGTATGTGCGGTATATAACCGGTGCAGACGCGTATGTACGGTATATATACACTGCCAGCATATGACGATAGAAATGCCGCCAAACTCCGTTTTGTCTCTTGCAGTTGATTGCAATTTTAGTTTTTTTTTAATATATATTTCCCCTTCTAATATCATTTATTTATTTCATTTGCCTTCATAACAATGTCCCAAAAATCCCAATTATACCTCGGGCAGACCGGTCACCGATGTGCGCAGCCTTGGTGCGAAAACATATCAAAAGGATAAATTTAAAAAAAGAAGAAAAAAAAATCCTGTTTCTGCAGCGAAAATAATGGCAGGGGATTCAATCAGCGAGCGCCGGTGGTTTCCGTATCCAAGGTGACAGAAATAGCCCTCCACATTCATCATGTTATATATTACCAGCGGATCGATACCGGGGTGGCCATCTGGATACAGGTCGAGAGGGAAGGATCATCAAGCCTTGTGTTTTTCATGTCATTCACAAAGCATTCTGGGAGTTGGGAGACGGACGCCTCAGCCTGCGTTTTTAGCCCAGCTATACTCAGAAGAGATTTAAAGGGCAGAAAATGCCACTTTTTTTTTTTTTTTTGTGCAGTATGAAAGCTTTCTCTTTTGTTGCGAATAAAAAATATCAGAATGAGAATTTTTACCTTTTTTTAACTTTATTACAATAGATAAAATACCAACTTGTAAAGATTGGAAATTATTTTTTATATTTTTTTGTTTTATGTTTTATATAAAAAAATGTCCAATAATAATAAAAAAACATAAATGTAAAAATAAACAAAATAATAATAGCAATGAAATAAAACTTATAGTAAAAAAATCATTATATTAAAATAAGAAAAATAAAATAAAAATCTAGTAATAAAAATAACAATAAAATCCATATATATGAAAAGAGTAAAAATAAAAAGTATGGTAACAAAAATAAATAAAATCATGATATTAAAAGAATAAAAATGAAATATGAAAATATTCTGATTTTCATATAAAATATGAAAATCTGAATATATCAAAATATGAAATCTTGAGAATAACAACAAAAATCCTTATATTAAAAGAGTAAAAATAAAAATATAGTAATAATATTAATAAAACCGTTATATTAAAAATATTAAAAATAATATAGTAATAATAATAAAAAACATTATATTAAAATAATAAAAAATTAAATAATATAGTAATAATAATAAACAACATTATATTAAAAATAATAAAAAATTAATATAGTAATATAATAAGTAATAAAAATCATCTTAAAAATATGGAAAAATAAAAATAAAACATAGTAGTAAATAATAATAATAATATTGAAAATAATAATAAAAATGATATATTATTTATTATTATATTAATAATAATATTAAGAAGAAATATTACAGAAAACCAAAACGGTGTAAAGTCCTTAGTATACATTCGATACAAAGAATTTTTTATTCACTCTTTCAAACAGAACTGACAGCTATGAAATTGCAAGGGAGGCAAAAAGAGATGTTTTTGAATCAAGGAAAATATTTTATATATCTGCCTCTAAAAAAAATAGTAATTTCGAACCCGAGTTAATGACATGGGGTTGTGAAGTTGGTGTAATAACGTAGAATTGTATATTTGTATTCCACGCCTGTACCTATAGATTACTGCTATAAGGAGTGTGATGGTCGTCCATCCTCCCTCAGTAATACATCAGCCGCTCCGTGCTGACACATTGTAACGGATAATAACAGTATTTTATAGAGTTTCATCAAATACGGGCGTCGCCAAAAAGAAAAGAGATTACAGAAGAGTTTATATTACGCTGTGGGATTCTACGTTCTTACCGAGATCAGCGCTGAGGGCGACACAGGAGAATAAAGCAATTCGAAAATTAGAAGAATCCTTTAAAAAAAAAAAAAAATCCCATGTACAAATTATATCACAAAATCTGTGTAAAAAATGTCCATTTATTGTAAAATGTTAATTGTCAAAGTAGTCTCACAATATGTACAAAACTAATCTGTAAAAGAATTCTGAGAAAACGTATTTTATTTTATTTTGGGCCAGATGTAAAATGAGGTAAAATAGAGAAAAATGATCTTATTCTTCATTGGTTGATCGGTGGATGATATGGAAAGGCCTGCGGATCGGCGGATGTCACGGAAATGAGTTCTTTTTGGATGGAGCTTCTGATTGTAGCGAGGAGTAAGCGCGCCTTCACACCCCGGAGATTTTGTTGCAGAAAGTTCTGTGACTAACATTCAGTTCCGTTCACATTAATGGGCTGCTGTGGCGGCGCACGCCTGGGTTCCCGCAAGTCCCATTCAGATGAAGGGAACTGATTTCTGCATCAAAATCTGCAGCGTGTGAAGCGCGCCAAAGGTGAAGACATTAAAAGGAACGTAAGAAATGTAAAATATGTTTTAGAAAATGAAAAATAGTGTGCACGGCATCAATCCCAAACAATTCACCAAGGAACTCCGGAAATAAAGCGAAATGTTCTATACTGTAGTCTGCTATCGGTGATAGATAGATAGATAGATAGATAGATATGAGATAGATGGATAGATAGATAGATAGATATGAGATAGATAGATAGATAGATAGATATGAGATAGATAGATAGATAGATAGATAGATAGATAGATAGATAGATAGATATGAGATAGATAGGAGATAGATAGATAGATAGATAGATAGATAATTAGATGGATAGATATGAGATAGATAGATAGATAATAGATCGATATTAGATAGATAGATAGATAGATAATAGATAGATATTAGATAGATAGATAGATAGATAGATAAGAGATAGATAGATAGATAGATAGATAGATAGATAGATAGGAGATAGATAGATAGATAATAGATAGATATTAGATAGATAGATAGATAGATAGATAGATAGATAATATATAGATATTCGATAGATAGATAGATAGATAGATAGATAGATAGGAGATAGATAGATAGATAGATAGATAGATAATAGATAGATATTAGATAGATAGATAGATAGGAGATAGATAGATAGATAGATAGATAGATAGATAGATAGATAGATAGATAGATAGATAGATAGATAGATAGATATTAGAGATAAAAATAGTAAAAGAGGCAGCACTCTCCAGTAGAAACAATGTGTGTGAGTCTATTCCTGCAGGACGCCGCGTTTCGGCTCTCTACAGGAGGTGCTGCCTCTTTGGCTGTTTTTGTATTCCTGGCTGATTGTCTTGTCCCATTGGGCGTGCACCTTGTGCTTTGTTGTCTTGTGCTGCCATTTTTCCTTTATAGATAGATATTTAGATAATGTCAGTCTCTCGGCCTGACAGCCTTGCTGTCTCGTCCTACGGAGACCCCACCAGGGACCTCTCTGGACAGACACGTCGCTCTTCTGGTGAAGTATTGTAGACTCTCCTTCTGAAGATCCGATCCTTCCCTAAGGGCTGTAGGGATATCGACCACGGAACATCTGCCATGGTTTGGCCACCACAGGGATGAATATGGAAATTAAACTGAGCCCACGGGGGACAGGGATTAATGGGAGTCGTTACAATATGTATATTAATAAAAAGTATGTGCCCCCCCCCCCCCCACAATGGATTCAGATGCGGGTGAAGTTCAGACTTTTAGCTATAATTCAGTCGGTTGAACAAAATGATGGCATAAAAATGTGAGGAACTAAAGTATTTTTTACACTCAATCCCTTCATTTCAGGGGCTCAAAAGTAATTGGACAAATTTAATAATTGTAAATAAAATGTTAATTTCTAATACTTGGTTGAAAACCCTTTGTTTGTAGTGACTGCCTGAAGTCTTGACCTCATGGACATCACCGGACGCTGTGTTTCCTCCTGTTTAATACTCAGCCTTTACTGCCGCGGTTTAATGCTCAGCCTTTACTGCCGCGGTTTAATGCTCAGCCTTTACTGCCGCGGTTTAATGCTCGGCCTTTACTGCCTTGGTTTAATGCTCGGCCTATACTGCCGCGGTTTAATGCTCAGCCTTTACTGCCGCAGTTTAATGCTCGGCCAGGCCTTTACTGCAGCGGTTTAATGCTCGGCCAGGCCCTTTACTGCCGCAGTTTAATGCTCGGCCAATTCTTTACTGCCGCGGTTTAATGCTCGGCCTTTACTGCCTCGGTTTAATGCTCAGCCTATACTGCTGGGTTTTAATGCTCGGCCTTTACTGCCGCAGTTTAATGCTCGGCCTTTACTGCCGCAGTTTAATGCTTGGCCAGGCCTTTACTGCCGCGGTTTAATGCTCGGCCTTTACTGCCGCAGTTTAATGCTCAGCCAGTCCTTTACTGCCGCGGTTTAATGCTCGGCCTTTACTGCCGCGGTTTAATACTCAGCCAGTCCTTTACTGCCGTGGTTTAATGCTCGGCCTTTACTGCCGCGTTTTAATGCTCGGCCAGTCCGTTACTGCCGCGGTTTAATGCTCGGCTGGGTCTTTACTGCCGCAGTTTTCAGTTTCTATTTGTTTGTGGCCTTTCTGTCTGAAGTTTAGTCAGTAACCAGTGAAATGCTCTATTGGGTTCAGATCCGGTGACTCGGCCATTCTAGAATATTCCACTTCTTTATTAAACCCCCGGTTGCTTTCGCTTTATGTTTCGGGTCATTGTCCATCTGTATTAGAAAACGCCGACCAATCAGTTTGGCTGGATCTGAGTGCACAGTATGTCTCTGACAACCCCAGAATTAATCCAGCTGCTTCTGTCCTGTGTCATATCATCAATAAACACTAGGGCCCCAGGGCCACCGGCAGCCATCATGCCCAAGCATCACACTGACTCCGCCGTGTCTTACAGATGATGTGGTAGCTTTGGATCATGAGCTGTACCGCGCCTTCGCCATACTTTTCTCTTTCCATCTTTCTGGTAGAGGTTGATCTTGGTCTCATCCGTCCACAGAACGTTCTTCCAGAAGTCTGCTGGATTTTCTAAGATGTTTTTTAGCAAAGTCCGATCTCGCCTTCTTCTTCTTGAGGCTGATGAGCGGCTCGCACCGCGCAGTGAACCCTCGGTAGTTACTTTCGTGCAGTCTTCTCTTTATGGTAGATTTGGATATTGATACGCCGATATCCTGGAGAGTGGTGGTCACTTGGTCGCTGTTGTGAGGGGTTTCTCTTCCCCGTGGTCATTATTCTGTCATCATCCACCACTGGTGTCTTCCGGGGGCGTCCAGGTCTTTTTGCATTCTTGAGGTCACCAGTGCTTTCTTTCTCAGGATATACCGATCTGTAGATTTCGCCGCTCCTAATAGGGCAGCAATTTCTCGGATGGGTTTTTCTGTTTTCGTAGATGAAGGATGGTTGTGTCACCTGCACGGAGAGCTCCTCTGACCGCAGGTTTACTGCTCAGCAAAATCTTCACAATGCAAGCACCGCACCTCAGATCAGCTCCAGGCCTTTTATGTGCTTAATTGAGAATAAAATAATGAAGGGATTGCCCGCACCTGCCCATGAAACAGCCTTTGAGTCAATTGTCCGATTACTTTTGGCCCCTCTATAAACAGGGTGCCACATGTAAAGGAACTGTATATGAGATAGATAGATAGATAGATAGATAGATAGATAGATAGGAGATAGATAGATAGATAGATAGATAGATAGATAGATATGAGATAGATCGATAGATAGATAGATAGATATGAGAGAGATAGATAGAAAGTTATAGGATAGATAGATAGATAGATAGATAATAGATAGATAGGTAGATAGATAGATAAAATGACAGTCTGTCGATAAAAGTGCACTTCACAGTATTCCGCCCTCAGGGAGCAGGTAGGTCGGTATATAGAGGCGCACATACAGTATTCGGATCTCTCTACGCGCGGTTATTCCGGGGTTTATATCTAGAAGTACAGACATACATATGCACATTCTCCTTCCAGCGTATTTCTGCATATGAAACACTTCCCCATCCACTCACCATAAGTTAAATAGGTTAATTAGGTAGATTTTTGCATATTTAAGTTGCATATCTTTGCATGTAAAACTCTCATCTGAATACATTTGCTGTGAATAATATGCATATATTTGCATACATAATTTCTGTATCTTGTGAGTAAATGGCTTTGTTCTTGTAGCTGCTGTGGAGAAGGTGCAGCATTAAAATAGCGCAGTGACTGACACCAGTGACTCACCCGTTCCTCACATTCACCGCTGATATCATGATATTAAAATAGACGTCTCTTATGTGACTGCGCGGCTCAATGTCTTCTTAAAGGAACAGCTCCCCCATTATATGAGAACCACTACTCAATTTATGCTATCATATATTTTAGGGGAGAGTCTGACCCCCAGTTCCAAAAATATCCCCCACTCCAAAATAAACTTGCCATATAAATCTCCATAAAAATGGCACAGGCAAAGGCAGTACTGCATATAAATAATGCAGAGTAAGATAGTACTACCTCCCTGTAAATGATGTAGGTACAGATAGTACTGCCTCTCTGTCTCTCCCTGTAAATGATGTAGGTACAGACAGGGGCGTAGCTAACGGCTCATGTGTCCTGGTGCAAGAGTTCAGCTTGGGCCCCCCTTCCCTCAGTGCTTTGTGTGTCTTCTTATGTGTCTTTGGGCCCCCTCAGGCTCCTGGGCCCGGTAGCGACTGCTACCTCTGCACCCCCTATAGCGACGCCCATGGGTACAGATAGTACTGCCTCCCTGTCTCTCCCTGTAAATGATATAGGTACTGATAGCACTGCCTTCCTGTCTCTACCTGTAAATGATATAGGTACTGATAGCACTGCCTCCCTGTCTCTCCCTGTAAATGATGTAGGTACAGATAGCACTGCCTCCCTGTCTCTCCCTGTAAATGATGTAGGTACAGATAGTACTGCCTTCCTTTCTCTCCCTGTAAATGATATAGGTACTGATAGTACTGCCTCCCTGTCTCTCACTGTAAATGATGTAGGTACAGATAGTACTGCCTCTCTGTCTCTCCCTGTAAATGATGTAGGTACTGATAGTACTGCCTCCCTGTCTCTCACTGTAAATGATGTAGGTACAGATAGTACTGCCTTCCTGTCTCTCCCTGTAAATGATGTAGGTACAGATAGTTTGCCTCCCTGTCTCTCCCTGTAAATGATGTAGGTACAGATAGTACTGCCTCCCTGTCTCTCCCTGTAAATGATGTAGGTATAGATAGTACTGCCTTCCTGTCTCTCCCTGTAAATGATATTGGTACCGATAGCACTGCCTCCCTGTCTCTCCCTGTAAATGATGTAGGTACAGATAGTACTGCCTCCCTGTCTCTCCCTGTAAATGATGTAGGTACAGATAGTACTGCCTTCCTGTCTCTCCCTGTAAATGATATAGGTACTGATAGCACTGCCTCCCTGTCTCTCCCTGTAAATGATGTAGGTATAGATAGTACTGCCTTCCTGTCTCTCCCTGTAAATGATATAGGTACCGATAGCACTGCCTCCCTGTCTCTCCCTGTAAATGATGTAGGTACAGATAGTACTGCCTCCCTGTCTCTCCCTGTAAATGATGTAGGTACAGATAGTACTGCCTTCCGGTCTCTCCCTGTAAATGATATAGGTACTGATAGCACTGCCTCCCTGTCTCTCCCTGTAAATGATGTAGGTACAGATAGTTCTGCCTCCCTGTCTCTCCCTGTAAATGATGTAGGTACAGATAGTACTGCCTCCCTGTCTCTCCCTGTAAATGATGTAGGTACAGATAGTACTGCCTTCCTGTCTCTCCCTGTAAATGATATAGGTACTGATAGCACTGCCTCCCTGTCTCTCCCTGTAAATGATGTAGGTACAGATAGTACTGCCTTCCTGTCTCTCCCTGTCAATGATATAGGTACTGATAGCACTGCCTCCCTGTCTCTCCCTGTAAATGATGTAGGTACAGATAGTTCTGCCTCCCTGTCTCTCCCTGTAAATGTCGTAGGTACAGATAGTACTGCCTCCCTGTCTCTCCCTGTAAATGATGTAGGTACAGATAGTACTGCCTCCCTGTCTCTCTGTATATGATGTAGGTACAGATAGTACTGCCTCCCTTTCTCTCCCTGTAAATGATGTAGGTACAGATAGCACTTCCTCTCTGTCTCTCCCTGTAGATGATGTAGGTACAGGTAGTACTGCCTCCCTGTAAATGTCGTAGGTACAGATAGTACTGCCTCCCTGTCTCTCTGTATATGATGTAGGTACAGATAGTACTGCCTCCCTGACTCTCCCTGTAAATTATATAGGTACAGATAGCACTGCCTCCCTGTCTCTCCCTGTAAATGATGTAGGTACAGATAGTACTGCCTCCCTGTAAATGATATAGATACAGATAGTACTGCCTCCCTGTAAATGATATAGATACAGATAGTACTGCCTCCCTGTCTCTCCCTATAGATGATGTAGGTACAGGTATCACTGCCTCCCTGTCTCTCCCTGTAAATGATGTAGGTACAGATAGTACTGCCTCCTTGTCTCCGCTTCTATAATTCCACCCAGGCAGGCCCTGTGATATCAGCATCAGAGCATTTCATGCTGCGATGCTCTGCATTGCCATGTGTGGTCCATCGCAGGGTAAGGGCTTTTTTCTATAATAACACACTGCTGGGCGGAGGCTTTCTAGCCCTTTTACAGGCTAGGGCAGCGCTACAGCCCACCCATCAGAGCCGGTGACGTCACCGAGCTCACTGCTAGGCGCAAGCCTCCACCTAGCTTACCCTATGGAGATCCCGGAATGTCACCGGAACTCCATAAAATGCTTCTGCCCTGCGCAATTCTGTGCAGATCAAAGGAGAGCATCGGAGCATGAAATAACAGGGGGGCTGCCTGGGTGAAATCGTGGGTATGTCCGGTTCAGAACTGACCCCTTTAATAGGCTCAGAAACTTAGAATGTAAAAGGGTCATCCATGGCTTACATATGGTTGACTTATCCTTATGATTTGATCGGTGAGGTTCCGACTCCTGTCACTCCACCGGGGCTACGGACAGCGCCATACTTTGTATAGTGACTGTGCTTGGTATTGCAACTCAGTCTGATTCACATGAAAGGGAACGAGCTGCACAGAAGGCCATGTGACCGATGCACGTGATGTCACAGACCTAGGTAAAGCTCGCAGCCCCTAGCTCCAGGCTATGGCCCCCCATGACCAGATATTGGTGACCTTTCTGAAAATAGGTCAGCAATATTTAACTCCCCAATAACATGCTATAATATTCTATAAATAATAGGATTGACTGTCACTATGTATCTGTAGGCATTTTTGGACGGTCGGGGTTATTTTCAGGTTTCAGACCACCATTTGCTTTTCTGTCCAATTGAAGTCTCACCTCATCTGTAGCATATATTATATATACATAATATCCTCTTGTTTCATATTTAATGGAGGCTACAAATAGGAATTAGATACTTAGTAGCAATGACGCCAGAATTTGCATTGGTACTTCCCTTTCCACTCACTAGGGGGCAGTATAACACACAGATTTAATACCAAATGATTTTTCTGCAGCTTCAAACACGCCGACCTCCAAGTACATTGCCTGCAGCAATGCTTTATGATTCAATTGTATCTTCCACCTTCTCACATAAAACTTCAGTGCAGACATAATAGTCGTGGTAACCTTTACTTGTGAGTTATGTGAACTAGGAACGTTCCTCCTTCATGTTGAACAATCAGCGCTAGTGACTGCAATAATCTGCGGCAATAAACACTGACTCCGGAGCAAGGATGGAAACCACAGCAGAAAGAACGCTTCAATATGGCCAGAGCCTCGTTGTAATGTCACTTGGACATGACGAATGGGTGTTTGCCCCCCTATGGGCCTGGTTTACCCCGTAATTCTAACCATGAGTTCTCGGTCACCGTTGGGTCACACTTGAATCGAGCCGTGGGAATTTTGTGCCATTCAGCTCATACTGCAGGTCTAACTATGTCTACTGTTCTTCCCTGTAAAGGATACAGGCACAGACGGTACTGTTTCCCTGTTCTTCCATGTAAATGATGTAAATACAGATAGTACTGCCTCCCTGTCTTTCCCTGTAAATGATGTAGGTAGAGATAGTACTGCCTCCCTGTCTCTCCCTGCAAATGATGTAGGTACAGATAGTACTGCCTCCCTGTCTCTCCCGTAAATGATGTAGGTACAGATAGTACTGCCTCCCTGTCTCTCCTTGTAAATGATGTAGGTACAGATAGTACTGCCTCCTTGTCTCTCCCCGTAAATGATGTAGGTAGAGATAGTACTGCCTCCCCGTCTCTCCCTGTAAATAATGGAGGTACAGATAGTACTGCCTCCCTGTCTCGCCCGTTAATGATGTAGGTACATATAGTACTGCCTCCCTCTCTCTGCCCGTTAATGATGTAGGTACAGATAGTACTGCCTCCCTGTAAATCATGTAAGTACAGATAGTACTGCCTCCCTGTATCTCCCTGTAAATGATGTAAGTACAGATAGTACTGCCTCCCTGTCTCTCCCTGTAAATAATGTAGGTAGAGATAGTACTGCCTCCCTGTCTCTCCCCGTAAATGATGTAGGTACAGATACTACTGCCACCCTGTCTCTTCCTGTAAATGATGTAGGTACAGATAGTACTGCCTCCTTGTCTCTCCCTGTAAATGATGTAGGTACAGATAGTACTGCCTCCCTGTCTCTCCCTGTAAATGATGTAGGTACAGATAGTACTGCCTCTTTGTCTCTTTGTGTAAAGCATGCAGGGATAGATAGCACTGCCTCCTTGTCTCTTCCTGTACATGATTTAGACAACACTGCCTTTCAGCCTTTGCATATGGATAACATTTTCATAGATAGTACTGCCTCTCTGTCTCTCCCTGTAAATGATGTGGCTACAGATAATACTGCCTCCCTGTGTCTCCTTGTAAATGACGTAGGTACAGATAGTACTGCCTCCCTGTCTCTTCCTGTAAATGATGCAGGTACAGATAGTTCTGCCTCCCTGTCTCTTCCTGTAAATGATGTAGGTACAGATAGTACTGCCTCCCTGTGTCTCCTGTAAATGATGTAGGTAGAGATAGTACTGCCTCCCTGTCTCTCCCTGTAAATGATGTAGGTACAGATAGTACTGCCTCCCTGTCTCTTCCTGTAAATAATGTAGGTAGAGATAGTACTGCCTCCCTGTCTCTTCCTGTAAATGATGTAGGTACCGATAGTACTGCCTCCTTGTCTCTTCCTGTAAATGATGTAGGTAGAGATAGTACGGCCTCCCTGTCTCTTCCTGTAAATGATGTAGGTACAGATAGTACTGCCTCCCTGTCTCTTCCTGTAAATGATGTAGGTAGAGATAGTACTGCCTCCCTGTCTCTTCCTGTAAATGATGTAGGTACAGATAGTACTGCCTCCCTGTCTCTTCCTGTAAATGATGTAGGTACCGATAGTACTGCCTCCTTGTCTCTTCCTGTAAATGATGTAGGTAGAGATAGTACGGCCTCCCTGTCTCTTCCTGTAAATGATGTAGGTAGAGATAGTACGGCCTCCCTGTCTCTTCCTGTAAATGATGTAGGTACAGATAGTACTGCCTCCCTGTCTCTTCCTGTAAATGATGTAGGTAGAGATAGTACTGCCTCTCTGTCTCTTCCTGTAAATTATGTAGATAGAGATAGTACTGCCTCCCTGTGTCTCCTTGTAAATGATGTAGGTACAGATAGTACTGCCTCCCTGTCTCTTCCTGTAAATAATTCAGGTACAGATAGTACTGCCTCCCTGTCTCTCCCTGTAAATGATGTAGGTACAGATAGTACTGCCTCCCTGTGTCTCCTTGTAAATGATGTAGGTACAGATAGTACTGCCTCCCTGTCTCTTCCTGTAAATAATTCAGGTACAGATAGTACTGCCTCCCTGTCTCTTCCTGTAAATGATGTAGGTACAGGTAGTACTGCCTCCCTGTCTATTCCTGTAAATGATGTAGATAGAGATAGTACTGCCTCCCTGTCTCTTCCTGTAAATTATGTAGGTAGAGATAGTACTGCCTCCCTGTCTATTCCTGTAAATGATGTAAGTACAGATAGTACTGCCACCCTGTCTCTTCCTGTAACTGATGTAGATACAGATAGTACTGCCTCCCTGTCTCTTCCTGTAAATGATGTAGGTTGAGATAGTACTGCCTCTCTGTCTCTTCCTGTAAATTATGTAGATAGAGATAGTACTGCCTCCCTGTCTCTTCTTGTAAATGATGTAGGTACAGATAGTACTGCCTCCCTGTCTCTTCCTGTAAATGATGTAGGTAGAGATAGTACTGCCTCCCTGCCTCTCCCTGTAAATGATGTAGGTACAGATAGTACTGCCTCCCTGTGTCTCCTTGTAAATGATGTAGGTACAGATAGTACTGCCTCCTTGTCTCTCCCCGTAAATGATGTAGGTACAGATAGGACTGCCTCCCTGTCTCTTCCTGTAAATGATGTAGGTACAGGTAGTACTGCCTCCCTGTCTCTTCCTGTAAATGATGTAGGTACAGATAGTACTGCCTCCCTGTCTCTCCCTGTAATTGATCTAGGTACAGATAGTACTGCCTCCCTGTCTCTTCCTGTAAATGATGTAGGTACAGATAGTACTGCCACCCTGTCTCTTCCTGTAACTGATGTAGATACAGATAGTACTGCCTCCCTGTCTCTTCCTGTAAATGATGTAGGTAGAGATAGTACTGCCTCCCTGTCTCTTCCTGTAAATGATGTAGGTAGAGATAGTACTGCCTCCCTGTCTCTTCCTGTAAATGATGTAGGTAGAGATAGTACTGCCTCCCTTTCTCTCCCTGTAAATGATGTAGGTACAGATAGTACTGCCTCTCTGTTTCTCCCTGTAAATGATGCAGGTACAGATAGTACTGCCTCCCTGTCTCTCCCTGTAAATGATGTAGGTACAGATAGTACTGTCTCCCTGCCTCTCCCTGTAAATGATGTAGGTACAGATAGTACTGCCTCCCTGTCTTGCCCTGTAAGTTATATATGTATAAATACTTTTGTGCTTCATGTAGGGTTTACAGCCGAGCATCTCCACAGTTTATCTCAGTGTTTATGGACATCTATATTTCAGTAGTCACTGCTCAGCACTGTTGGAATAAGGAAGCATTACACTGCACCCATTACCATTATTACATTTTCATGTACTATATGATATGAATGCTTTCGGGTGAGGTAGACCCAGCCCACCCTTACTGATTTGATCTTATTTATGCCCCCTGTGGGCAACCAATCAGATCATAGTTTACTTTTTTAACTTTTTTTTTAGTTTGACTAAATACAAGCAGAAATCTGATTGGCTGCTGTGGGCCACGCCTCTGGGTCAGTTGCCTCACGTCCGGGGCTGCCTTCCTTGAGGTGTCGGCCGTCCTCAGAGACACTCAGGAGGTTACCCGACTGCTTTGGGAATCTGGATGGTGTCCCGTTTGTCCAGAAGCCTCCCGGACGTTTCGGTTCACTTGGCAAGTATTTTTTAAGTTCCTTTAAGCCACACCCATGATCTGGAGGCCACGCCCCTTATTTGGAGGTCACATATTTGTAAGCCCCACCTCTTTCTGAAATGGAACAGCTGGAACGGATGCCAGTGTGTTCGATTAGAGAAGAAAGCTTGGGCTTTATCAGAGTTACTAACATTCGCAAGAAACGGTAGGAAGGGAGCGTTACCCTCACAATGGGCACTTCGAGGATGTTTATGGACCTAAACGTCCTGAATTATGTGGGCCCAGGGTTTATAGATAATTAAATGATATATAAGTCCCAAGAGTTTCATGTTTTTTTGGACTGTCCCTCACGAGGGACCACAAATAGGCGGAGCTTGTTCATTTAGAGGTGTTTCCATATCATTTTGTGGGCGTTACCAGGTCAGAATTGGGAGGGGCTTAGAAAGTTTTATGCTATGGGGTTTAAACACTGGAGTTCAGGGGGATGTATCAATTTAGACCCGGGTAGATTTGCCTATAGTCCCAGAAAATGGGCGTGAACGAGAGTAAAGGGATGGGAAGGGGAGGGGCTTATGGGCAGTCCTAGGGGCGGGGCTTCAAATTACTGACTTTTATTGTCTTTTCAATGATCTTAGCATAACCTCTTCAATGGCCCCCATTGTCCCCAGGCTATTTCTAGAAGCTGACAGAACTAGTTGAATATAGCTCTGCTTGCTGTCAGTGAACAAAACCATTCATATTTAAATTAAGAGGACGAAAATCTGACCTGACGCTTCTCACAGCTGAGGCTTTGTTTCCGTGTTATTCAGCCTCAACTGTTTAGTCCAGACTGATACATTTTACCTGCACTGATACATTGTAGCAACTATAAGGACAGGAAAGATATTTGTAATGGATACGACTGCAACGAAAACCTCAGCTGCTAGAAGAATTAGGTCAGAATGGACTTGCAGCCTCTGGAGTTAAATTAAAATCCTGCTACTCACTGACAGCAAGCAGAGATCATGAAAGCGATGAGATTTTTTGCATTACGGTTAATGTCACTCACTTGCTGGGGGAGGGGCTGCGGAGGTAGCGGGCTTGGATGGCCAATACGTCATCATCGTCCTCCTCCTCTTTATCAGGGACCACCTGCTCATGGTCCTGGTCTCGCCCGGATGCCATAGTGAGTGACTGCAGACAGATCTGGGGAAAAAAAAAGTTAAAACTGTAGGGTGACCATACTAGATGTTGGGAGTTGTAGTTTTGCAGTAGCTGGAGCCTGGAGGTTGGAAAGCACAATAGATGAATAATATGCATATTAGTACTGCTGTAAAACACTGACAGATGCCCCCTATGTGCCCCTGCAGGGGGGTAAAAAACACAACAGGAGGGGCAGGAAACAGAAGGTGAAATCTAAAGCAGCCACTTATAGAATGATCACATGACTGCTGCTGCCATCTTGTGGTGATAGGTGGCACTGCACTGCTGCTTTTAGTAATAGATTAGTTTTCACTGTTTTTGAAGAGCGGATGATAAAAAGTAGTCACAGGATCCAATTTAATCAGCTCCTCAGCTGTGGCCCCTGCCCACAGTACTTCTGAACCAATCTGAGACCGACAGGGGGCCAGGGTCGTAGCTGAAGTGCAGACTGTAACATCAGGTTATATCAGGGGTGTAGCTATAGGGGTATATACAGTGCCTTGCCAAAGTATTCACCCCCCCCCTTTTTTCGTGTTTTGTTACTTTATAGCCCTAAGTTCGATGTTCTGTTAATCTGAGTTTTATGTGATGATCAGAACACAATACTCTAAGTTGGTGAAGTGAAATGAGAAAAATATATGAATAAAACTATTGTTTAGGAATAGAAAACAGAGAATTGTCCTGTGCGTATGTATTCACCCCCTTTGTTAGGAAGCCGATAAAAAGCTCTGGGGCAACCAATTACCTTCAGAAGTCCCATAATTAGTGACATGATGTCACCTGTGTGCAATCTAAGTGTCACATCATCTGTCATTACATAGACACACCAGAGGCTGCAACACCTAAGAAAGAGGCATCACTAACCAAACCCTGCCATGAAGGCCGAGGAGCTCTCCAAACAAGTAAGGGACAGTGTTGTTGAGAAGTACAAGTCAGGTTTAGGTTATAAAAAAATATCCAAATCTTTGATGATCCCCAGGAGCGCCATCAAATCTATCCTAACCAAATGGAAAGAACATGGCACAACAGCAAACCTGCCAAGAGACGGCCGCCCACCACAACTCACGGACCGGGCAAGGAGGGCATTAATCTGAGAGGCAGCGCAGAGACCTAAGGTAACCCTGGAGGAGCCGCAGAGTCCACAGCAGAGACTGGAGGATCTGTACATAGGACGACAATAGGACGGACGCTCCATAGAGTTGGGCTTTATGGCGGAGCGGCCAGAAGAAGCCATTACTGTCAGCTAAAAACAAAAAGGCGCGTTGTGGGAAAAGGCGTGTGGGAGACTCTGAAAATGTATGGAGGAAGGGGCTCTGGTCTGAGGAGACCATCAAAGAAAATGCTATGTCTGGCGCAAACCCAACACGTCACCCAGAGAACACCATCCCCACAGTGAGACATGGTGGTGGCAGCATCATGGGGGGGGATGGGACTGGGAGACTGGTCAGAGGGAAAGATGGATGGTGCTAAATACAGGGATATTCCTGAGCAGAACCTGTAGCGCTCTGTGCGTGATCTGAGGCTAGGACGGAGGTTCACCCTCCAGCAGGACTGACCCCAAACACACGGCTAAAGCAACACTTGAGTGGTTTAAGGGGAAACATGTAAATGTGTTGGAATGGCCGAGTCACAGCCCAGATCTCAATCCAATAGAAAATCTGTGGTCAGACGTAAAGATCGCTGTTCAGAAGCGCAAACCGTCCAACCTGAAGGAGCCGGAGCAGTGAGGAGGAACGGGCAAAAATCCCAGCGGTAAGATGTGGCGAGCTCCTAGAGACTTATCCAAAGAGACTTGGAGCTGTGATTGCTGCAAAAGGAGGCTCTACAAAGTACTGACTTTAGGGGGTGAATAGTTCTGCACATTGACTTTTTTAAATATTTTGTCCTCTTTGTTGTTTGCTTCACAATAAAAAAAAAAAGATCTTTAAAGTTCTGGGCGTGTCCTGTAAATTACATGATGCAAATCCTCAAACAATCCATGGTATTTCCAGGTTGTGAGGCACCAAAACACGAAAAAAGTCAAGGGGTCAATACTTTTGCAAGGCACTGTATATGTAGATATTACCAGGGGTGTAGCTATACGGGGTATATACATTGAACAAAAATATAAATGCAACACTTTCGGTTTTGCTCCCATTTTGCATGAGCTGAACTCAAAGATCTGAAACATTTTCTACATACACAAAAGACCCATTACTCTCAAATATTGTTCACAATTCTGTCTAAATCTGTGTCAGTGAGCACTTCTCCTTCTCCTTTGCCGAGATAAACCATCCCACCTCACAGGTGTGACATATCAAGGTGCTGATTAGACAGCATGAATATTGCACAGATGTGCCTTAGACTGCCCACAATAAAAGGCCACTCTGAAATGTGCAGTTTGATCACACAGCACAATTCCCGTAAGCTGAGAAGTTTTGAATTGCCCGCCCCGTGTGAGAACGGCGTGAGCCATTGGCCCGGACAAGCATCGACACACGCGCTGTACAGCGGGAGATGCCAGCCGAGCGCGGAATGATAAGGCGCCCAGAGATGTAAGTGCGATCCTTCGATCTATTACACCAGCGGCCTAGCGAAAGTGGCACTCAGCAAAAGAAAAAGAAAGATATTTCAAGGAAAACCGGAAAGAGCTATTGTGCACAATTTTTCTGACTCAACTGAGTCTCTTGAACGGACCCCATTGAACACGTGTAGCGGGACAACCTTTGATGCAGTCCTTTTGATTCAAATAGGAACATTGCGGTATATACAGGGAGTGCAGAATTATTAGGCAAATGAGTATTTTGACCACATCATCCTCTTTATGCATGTTGTCTTACTCCAGGCTGTATAGGCTCGAAAGCCTACTACCAATTAAGCATATTAGGTGATGTGCATCTGTAATGAGAAGGGGTGTGATCTAATGACATCAACACCCTATATCAGGTGTGCATAATTATTAGGCAACTTCCTTTCCTTTGGCAAAATGGGTCAAAAGAAGGACATGACAGGCTCAGAAAAGTCAAAAATAGTGAGATATCTTGCAGAGGGATGCAGCACTCTTGAAATTGCAAAGCTTCTGAAGCGTGATCATCGAACAATCAAGCGTTTCATTCAAAATAGTCAACAGGGTCGCAAGAAGCGTGTGGAAAAACCAAGGCGCAAAATAACTGCCCATGAACTGAGAAAAGTCACGCGTCCAGCTGCCAAGATGCCACTTGCCACCAGTTTGGCCATATTTCAGAGCTGCAACATCACTGGAGTGCCCAAAAGCACAAGGTGTGCAATACTCAGAGACATGGCCAAGGTAAGAAAGGCTGAAAGACGACCACCACTGAACAAGACACACAAGCTGAAACGTCAAGACTGGGCCAAGAAAAATCTCAAGACTGATTTTTCTAAGGTTTTATGGACTGATGAAATGAGAGTGAGTCTTGATGGCATTGGCGGATCCAGGGGAGCAACGGGGGCACTGCCCCCCGAGAATAAAAGCTGACAGACTGCAGTGTAGGGTGGCCATCCGTCCGGTTTTAGGCCACGCAAGGCCAGGACGGACGGCCAGAAGTCCTCCTTTTGGAAGTCGGCATGATGTTTTGTGCACAGTGAGACTGATACAGGCCTGCTGATTGGTTAGGGATAACATCACATGATGTACCAGCCCTCCGCCCCTCCCAGACCTCTGAGGAGCTCGTACTGTTTGTTGTTGGTGCAGGAGCAGGCAAGGCAGCCTCTCCTCTCTCCTCCTCCAGCCAGTGAGCCCGTCTGTGACTCCACCAGCCAGCCTTTCTAGGTAGGGGACCTCCTCCTCCTCCTCAGCACCTCATGCATAGGCTAGTTGTGTGTATTAGTCTCTGGCTCTAGTGAGTGTAGGCAGCACAGCACTCCCCATCATCAGCTTTCATGGCAGATCAGAACCTGAACAGGAAATTCTACAGCTGTTCATTTGGATAAAATAATATTTCTGTGGAAATCTGGCAACTGTGAACAGAAGGTTTATTACAACTTGCAGTGTGGGAGCTATTTAGCAAAAATAGGGTTAAAGAAACTGACTGACCAGGACATGTGGATGGTCAGATAACATATACAGTAACATCATTTTTTGCTTTAGATTTTATAGCAAATCTGCAATGAATCTGTGTTTAAATCCACACAACATACAGATTTTGACACAGATCCATTGCAGATTTGCTATAAAACCTACAGCAAAAATTATTTTACTATATATGACCATCCACATGTCCTGGTCAGTCAGTTTTTTAACCCTATTTTTGCTAAATAGCTGCCAAACCGCAAGTTGTAATAAACCTTCTGTTCACAGTTGCCAGATTTCCACAGAAATATTATTTTATCCAAATGAACAGCTGTAGAATTTCCTGCAAGTTCAACTGATCTGCCAGGTGTGAATACGTGCTGAACAGGCTGGTGTGAATGAGGCCTAACATAAAAACAAACTGAAATGACCAGGACATGTGGATGGTCATATATAGCAAAATAATTTCTAGCTGCATATTTTATAGAAAACTCCAATGAATCTGTGTGAAAATCCACATGCAGAAAGCATACGGCATATCTATGGGAGAATAGCTGCGGGTGTCCTATGTGTATATAGAGGGGAGAAGGCTGCGGGTGTCCTATGTGTATATAGAGTCCCATGATAACCCTCCTCAGTTATATTACCCCCTGGCCCGCCACAAAACTATCTGGAATTGCCCCTCCCGAGATCAGGCTCTGGATCCGCCACTGCTTGATGGGCCAGATGGATGGGCCCGTGGCTGGATTGGTAAAGGGCAGAGAGCTCCAGTCCGACTCAGACGCCAGCAAGGTGGAGGTGGAGTACTGGTTTGGGCTGGTATCATCAAAGATGAGCTTGTGGGGCCTTTTCGGGTTGAGGATGGAGTCAAGCTCAACTCCCAGTCCTACTGCCAGTTTCTGGAAGACACCTTCTTCAAGCAGTGGTACAGGAAGAAGTCTGCATCCTTCAAGAAAAACATGATTTTCATGCAGGACAATCATCCATCACACGCGTCCAAGTACTCCACAGCGTGGCTGGCAAGAAAGGGTATAAAAGAAGAAAATCTAATGACATGGCCTCCTTGTTCACAAGATCTGAACCCCATTGAGAACCTGTGGTCCATCATCAAATGTGAGCACGGGCGTAGGAAGCGGGGGGGACGAATCCCCCCCAGGAAATAATGCGGGGGGGACAGGTATGTAAAAATCCCCCCCAGCGGCAGCGCAATGTGTGCGGCGGTGGCGGGGCACAGGGAGATGAACGCTTCCATTGTGGAAGCGCTCATCTCCATAGTCATCTCAGGATAGCGATACAGATGGCTGTGCTGCGGAGCAGGAGAGGGAGAGGCGTCTCTCTTCCCTGCTCCTCTGATAGGCTGCCAGCACTAGGCCGGCAGCCTATCAGATGTTGGTACAGGCGGCGCGATGACGCCATCGCGCCGTCTGTAGAGCCGTGCAGCGGGACACAGGCCGGAAGAGGCCTGCATCGCATCGCTGTCGAGGTAAGTATAAGTGTTTTGTGTGTGTGTGTGTGGTTTTTTTTTTTAAACTGGACCCACTGGCCCATAAGAAAAGGGGGGGGGAGTGATTTTTGGCACTTGGGGGGGGGGGCGGAGAGATATGTGGGCGTGGCTTGAGGGTGGGCGGGGACATAAGTGCTGCCCCCCCCAGATTTTGGGGGCTTCCTACGCCCATGAATGTGAGATTTACAAGGAGGGAAAACAATCCACCTCTCTGAACAGTGTCTGGGAGGCTGTGGTTGCTGCTGCACGCAATGTTGATGGTGAACAGATCAAAACACTGACAGAATCCATGGATGGCAGGCTTTTGAGTGTCCTTGCAAAGAAAGGTGGCTATATTGGTCACTGATTTGTTTTTGTTTTGTTTTTGAATGTCAGAAATGTATATTTGTGAATGTTGAGATGTTATATTGGTTTCACTGGTAAAAATAAATAATTGAAATGGGTATATATTTGTTTTTTGTTAAGTTGCCTAATAATTATGCACAGTAATAGTCACCTGCACACACAGATATCCCCCTAAAATAGCTAAAACTAAAAACAAACTACAAACTACTTCCAAAAATATTCAGCTTTGATATTAATGAGTTTTTTGGGTTCATTGAGAACATGGTTGTTGTTCAATAATAAAATTAATCCTCAAAAATACAACTTGCCTAATAATTCTGCACTCCCTGTACTTTAAGCTGATAAGTGACGTCTAACATCATACTCGAGACTTTCTTCTCTTTGATTTTATGGCGGATTAACTACGATGTTCATAGTCTGCCTCTGACAATATCGGGACAGAACACCTAACGTTTTTTCTTACAGCGACAGTTTTATTATTCCTGGTGGATATTATATTTATTTATATTTGCTGAGAACCATCAGCTACTATTATTGCATGTTTTTCTAGGTCGATACAGAGGACAAAATTCCACTTTTAATAGTTTTATTTATGTATTTGTACATTGTTTCATAAATTGGTTCATATTATCTAAATAAATTGCTATTTTCTGGTTCCAAGTAAACGAGGAGTGCCAAGCATATCCTAGACTGCCCACAATAAAAGGCCACTCTGAAATGTGCACAGTTTTGCCTTACTGGGGGGGTGGGGGTCAGAAAACCAGTCAGTATCTGGTGTGGCCACCATTTGCCTTACACATCTCCGTCGCATAGAGATGATCAGGTTGTTGATTGTGGCCTGTGCGAAGTTGCTGAATATTGGCAGGAACTGGGACACGCTGTCGTATACGCCGATCCAGAGCATCCCAAGCATGCTCAATGGGTGACATGTCCGGTGAGTATGCTGGCCATGCAAGAACTGGGATGTTTTCAGCTTCCAGGAATTGTGTACAGATCCTTGCAATATGGGGCCGTGCATTATCATGCTGCAACATGAGGCGATGGTCGTGGATGAACGGCACAACAATGGGCCTCAGGATCTCCTCACGGTATCTCTGTGCATTCAAAATGCCATCAATAAAATGCACCTGTGTTCATTGTCCATAACATACGCCTGCCCATACCATACCCCCGCCGCCACCATGGGCCACTCCATCCACAACGTTAATGTCAGCAAACCCGCTCACCCACACAACGCGACACACGCTGTCTGCCATCTGCCCTGAACAGTGAAAACCGGGACTCATCCGTGAACAGAACGCCTCTCCACCGCGCCAGACGCCATCGAATGTGAGCATTTGCCCACTCAAGTCGGTTAAGACGACGACGACGAACTGCAGTGAGGCCCAGACCCCGATGAGGACGAAGAGCATGCAGATGAGCTTCCCTGACAGATTGTGCAGAAATTCTTTGGTTATGCAAACCGATTGTTGCTGCAGCTGTCCGGGTGGCTGGTCTCAGACGATCATGGAGGTGAACATGCTGGATGTGGAGGTCCTGGGCTGGTGAGGTTACACGTGGTCTGCGGTTGTGAGGCCGGTTGCATGTACTGCCAAATTCTCTGAAACGCCTTTGAAGACGGCTTATGGTAGAGAAATTAACATTCATTGCACGGGCAACAGCTCTGGTAGACATTCCTGCAGTCAGCATGACAAGTGCACGCTCCCTCAAACGTTGCGATATCTGTGGCATTGTGCTGTGTGATCAAACTGCACATTTCAGAGTGGCCTTTTATTGTGGGCAGTCTAAGGCAGACCTGTGCAATATTCATGCTGTCTAATCAGCACCTTGATATGCCACACCTGTGAGGTAGCTATAGGCGGTATATATATGTATGTAGATATTGCCGGGGGTAGCTATAGGGGGTATATATGTAGATATTAACAGAGGGGTAGCTATAGGGGGTATATATGTAGATATTACTAGGAGGGTAGTTATAGGGGGTATATATGTAGATATTACCAGGAGGGTAGTTATAGGGGGTATATATGTAGATATTACTAGGAGGGTAGCTATAGGGGTATATATGTAGATATTACCAGGAGGGTAGCTATAGGGGGTATACATGTAGATATTACCAGGAGGGTAGTTATAGGGGGTATATATGTAGATATTGTCGGGGGGTAGCTATAGGGGGTATATATGTAGATATTACCAGGGGGTAGCTATAGGGGGTATATATGTAGATATTACCAGAAGGGTAGCTATAGGGGGTATATATGTAGATATTACCAGGAGGGTAGCTATAGGGGGTATATATGTAGATATTACCAGGAGGGTAGCTATAGGGGGTATATATGTAGATATTACCAGGAGGGTAGCTATAGGGGATATATATGTAGATATTACCAGGGGGTAGCTATAGGGGGTATATATGTAGATATTACCAGGAGGGTAGCTATAGGGGGTATATATGTAGATATTACCAGGGGGTAGCTATAGGGGGTATATATGTAGATATTACCAGGGGGGTAACTATAAGGGGTATATATATATGTATGTAGATATTACCAGGGGGGTAGCTATAGGGGGTATATATGTAGATATTACCAGGAGGGTAGTTATAGGGGGTATATATGTAGATATTACCAGGAGGGTAGCTATAGGGGGTATATATGTAGATATTACCAGGAGGGTAGCTATAGGGGTATATATGTAGATATTACCAGGGGGTAGCTATAGGGGGTATATATGTAGATATTACCAGGAGGGTAGCTATAGGGGGTATATATGTAGATATTACCAGGGGGGTAGCTATAGGCGGTATATATGTAGATATTACCAGGGGGTAGCTATAGGGGGTATATTTGTAGATATTACCAGGGGGTAGCTATAGGGGGTATATATGTAGATATTACCAGGAGGGTAGCTATAGGGGGTATATATGTAGATATTACATGGGGGGTAGCTATAGGGGGTATATATGTAGATATTACATGGGGGGTAGCTATAGGGGGTATATATGTAGATATTACCAGGAGGGTAGCTATAGGGGGTATATATGTAGATATTACATGGGGGTAGCTATAGGGGGTATATATGTAGATATTACATGGGGGTAGCTATAGGGGGTATATATGTAGATATTACATGGGGGTAGCTATAGGGGTATATATGTAGATATTACCAGGGGGTAGCTATAGGGGTATATATGTAGATATTACCAGGAGGGTAGCTATAGGGGTATATATGTAGATATTACCAGGAGGGTAGCTATAGGGGTATATATGTAGATATTACCAGGAGGGTAGCTATAGGGGTATATATGTAGATATTACCAGGAGGGTAGCTATAGGGGGTATATATGTAGATATTACCAGGAGGGTAGCTATAGGCGGTATATATGTAGATATTACCAGGAGGGTAGCTATAGGCGGTATATATGTAGATATTACCAGGAGGGTAGCTATAGGGGTATATATGTAGATATTACCAGGAGGGTAGCTATAGGGGATATATATGTAGATATTACCAGGAGGGTAGCTATAGGGGGTATATATGTAGATATTACCAGGGGGGTAGCTATAGGGGGTTAGGGTTAGACCCCTCCACCATAACAAAATGAATCCTCATTTGCATAAACCTGGATAACTCCTTTATTATTTGTTGTAAATGGTAAATTTTCAGTGTTTTCAGCGTCCTCTGACTGTAATGTGTAAGGAAGTATAACCAGAATGATGAGGGTGATAGTGATGATAATTACTACTGTATATTGATGATTAAGGATGAATATGATTTTACTGGTGGTGATGGCTGAGAATAATAATTGATGAGGTTGATTGATGCTAATTATTATCATATTAATAATGAAAAAAATAATGTGTGATGATGATGATGACGACTGTATTGAAGAAAACTGATTGTGGTAATTAATGATAATCAGGATTTGGGATGATAATTGATAATAATTTTTTTAGAATAATAGATTATAGTATTTCACGATGATGATTGAGGCGTATAACTGATGATAATAATTGATAATGATGATTGAGGAAGATGATGATAGTTGATTAATTTGATGAGGTTCTATGGATTGAGAATAACCGATAGTAATTAATGATAATGTTTATGGTAACTGATAATAATGACTGACAGTGTATGATACTGATGATGACTGAAGATGATAATCTTTTGTAGTGTTTGCTAATGACGATTGATGATGATAATGATGACCGCGGATTATAATTAATGGCAGTAATTGATAATGATGCTTTAGGATGATAGATGATTATAGAATTTGATGGTGATTGGAGGGATAATTGATAATGGTAACTGATTATGATAATGATGATTGAGCATGATAGTTGATTAAAGTATTTCATGATGATTGAGGAAGTTGAGGATTTGGGATGATAATTGATGGTAATTGATAATGATGTTTGAAAATAATTGATTACAGTATTTCATGATGATTGAGGTTTATAATTGATTATGATAATTGATAATGATTTCGGAAGATGATGATAGTTGATTAAAGCAATTAGTGATGATTGAGGATGATAATTGATGGTAATGAATGATGATGATAAATGCTAATAATGATTGACAAAGACAATTTACGCTCCTGGTGATTTTTTAAGTTGATAATTGTAGTATTTGATAATGATGACTGCAGATGATAATTGATGACAGTAAAAGATAATGATGTTTTAGGATAATAGTTGATAATGGTGTTTGGAGGGGATGATAATTGATAATGGTAGCTGATTATGATGATTTATGTTGATAAATAAGGATAATAATTGATTACAGTAATTTATAATGATTTATGATGATAATTGATTGTGGTATTTGATTGTGATTGAAGGGGATGATAATTGATTATGATAATTGATGATAATTATTATATTAATAATACTTGTTGCTGATGTGACATTAAGAACAGGTTTTTTTTACCTGCCCTCCCGCTCATACCTCTGTGTATCGCCCCCTCCCCATTAATTTTTTTTTTTTTTCATTTTTAACATCCCTCTAGGTCTCTGATTCCGCAGATCGCCGCTTTCTTTCCCTTTGTTTTGTCCCTTTCTGCTTAGTATTGCAGCGAGAAGCTGCAGCAGGTCCCTCGCCTCCCGTCACCTCCTCTTAGGGTACTTTCACACTAGGGTCAAAGTTTTCCGCCATTAAGTTCCATCCTCGAGGGCTCAATAACGGAAAAAAACTGATCAGTTTTATCCTAATGCATTCTGAATGGAATCCGTTCAGTTTGCATCAGTTTGTCTTCAGTTCAGTCCTTTCACGTTTTTTGGACGCAGATAAAAGCGCAGCATGTTGTATTTTTATCTCCGTCCAAAAATGCGGAAACACTTGACGGAATCACGGATCCGCCATTATTTTCATTGAAATATATTAAGGGCGGATCCGACATTGAAAATTGACGCATTAACGGATCCGTTCTTCCACTCTGCGCATGCGCAGACCTTTAAAAATGGTAAAATAATAAATAACGGATCCGTTTTTACTGATGACAACGGAAATACGGATCCGTTATTTCAATACAATTGTCAAACGGATCTGCAAACGGATCCGTTTGCAAATGAAATCCGTTTTCAAACGATTTAACGGATCCGTCGGGTAGTTCCATTGACGGAACTGCCTGACGGAATCCTTCAATTCAAGTGTGAAAGTACCCTTAGACCGGCTTTTCATTTTTCAGTTTGAAGTTCAGTTACACTTCAACCTGGTGCCAGGCATGAGATATTCGGCGGCGGCACGACGGATTTCCAGGGCCTTTAACAGCCGAGCGGCGCTATTCCAGCGAGGAAGGGTGGGCCGCGCTTTGTCGAGACATCTGTAGAGCCACTGAAGGGACAGTGAGGACGGTCTTCAAAGTGCCACGTTGCTGGGGCTCGTTCCTACCGCTGAGATGTTCTGTCGAACCATTCTCGTGAGCCGAGGGCCTGCATAAGGGTACTTTCACACTAGCGGTTTTATTATCCGGCATCGAGCCCCGACGACAAGTTCCATCGTCGGGCTCAATACCGTAAAAAAACGCTTCAGTTTTTATTCTGAATGGATAGAAATCCGTTCAGGATGCATCAGGATGTCTTCAGTTCAGTCACTGTACGGCGTCTTGGACGGAGAAAATACCGCAGCATGCTGCGGTTTTATCTCCGTCCAAACTGCCGGAACACTTGACGCAATGCTGGATTAATTTCCATAGGAATGTATTAGTGCCGGATCAGACATGCACAGCCCTTTAAAAATGTGAAAAAATACATAACGGATCCACTTCTCCGGATGACAACCGGAGAGACGGATCCGTTCTTGCAATGCATTTGTAAGGTGGATCCGCATCCGGATCCGTCTACAAATGCTGTCCGTTTCAACACAGATTGCTGGATCCGGTGTTCTGCGATATTTTCCTACTTTCAGATATTTTCCTACCGCATGAACTGAGCATGCTCAGTAGAGTAAAGTCTCCGCCCACATTTTAACAAAAAGCCCATAATTTACATTAAAAATTGTACCCTCGCGGGCTCGCTTCGCTCGCCACGCTTCGGGCTCGGCCTAGCTGCGCTCGGCAACTATAAAAACTAGCTCTATGCCGCCATTGATAGTAAAGAATGAACGGGATAGTAAAGAAAGGGCGTGTCAGGAGAACGGGCTGTGGGCGGGGCCTTCACTCGTGTTGAGTATGCTGAAGTAGGAAAATAGCTGCGGTAGGAATATATCTTAGAACACCGGCAGGCAGTTCCGGCGATGGAACTGCTTACCAGATCCCTCTGCCGCAAGTGTGAAAGTAGCCTAGGCCGAACGAGCGTGGAGGGAATGTCAGAAGAGAACAGGGCAGAGGGATTTCATAAATACCTGTCAGTGCGGGCGCAGCGCTGAGCGGCAGACTGAATTTACCCGGAGGATAGCATTCCCGGTACAGCACTGCAGGCAGCACACGAATAGCAGTGTAAAGCCGCCCCTGGTAACGGGCACTCGCTATAACGTCGCCCAGTGCAAACAATGACCTGGAAGAGACTTGCACATCACCATTTCATGGCAGCAACGTGACAATGCCATTAGTGCACATCCGTATCTGCAGCTGGGGGCTACATTTGGGGGCCCTGAGTGCCACATAAGGTTCCAGGCGTTCTTTGTAGGGAATAAGTTGCACTCTGCACAAGTTATATGGACAGTTTGTTTGCGGATGTGCAGAAATCAGGTGCTGTTTTTGGGCAGCCTGTATCCTGTGAAGGGTTACGGCTTGCAGGGTACCGATGGGCACTGACAGAAATCTCATGCTTCTGATCCTAGCTTCTCAGACACCACAAACAGGAAACTGATGCCGTTCATGGCCGCCTGTATCCGAGGAATGGTCAGCCTGCAGAAGTTGCTTCAGAAACTTGATATCACAGCAGATTTCAAGAAAAAAAGCATTAGTGCAAAGGACAGGTCCTGTTTATGGCGGCCTGCGTTTAGTAATCTCCAAATTCCTGCCAGTGTCCTGCATGCATCCCCAGCAGGTGCTGTTTATGGCAGCCTGTATGCGGTGTATGGACTGCTTGTGAACCCTCAGCTGATGAACATTACCGGCAGAAGTTTTACAAACTCCTCCTATAACGTGGCAAGATGGAAGGTGCTGTTTATGGCGGCCTGTTTTTTATGAATAGGCAGATTATAGAGGCCGATGAACGGTCTTTGGTGCAAGAAAGTGTCGTCTCCAGTGCAGGTACCGTACGCAGGCGCTGTTTATGGCAGCCCGTATCCGTAAGTGCTCTACATGCAGATATACCAATGTTCTGAATGACTCTTATTAGAGGCAATTGCTTAGGCTAGGTTCACACGACGACCTTTGTCGCGCGACAATTTGTTGCATTAATGTCGCGCGACAGTTTTTATAATGGTAGTCTATGGTGTCGCATTCCGACATGCGACATGCTGCGACTGCGACACGACAGTCGCAAAAAATCAATTCAAGATGGATTTTTCTGCGACAGTCGCAGTCGCAGCATGTTGCAATGTGACACCATAGACTACCATTATAAAAATTGACGCATGACATAAATGCAACAAAATGTCGCGTAACACATGTTGCAGTGTAGTTGTGCTCTATTTGTCGCGCGACCTAATGTCATCGTGTGAACCTAGCCTTAAAGGCAATCATTTTGCGTAAAATTGCTCTTTACCCTGAAGAAAGTAGCAGAAAATAATATTGCCCGTTACATTTCAGCCATTTCCGTGAATCTCTCGGTGGGAGTTGCGGCGGCGGCGGCGGCGGCAGCGGCGATGGTTATTTTTACCTTTAAGTGCACGTTGCTAGGGGCTCTGGTGTATCCAGGCAGCGGTCCGACCTTATCCGCCGCTGATCCTGCGCTCTGCCTTCATAGAAACCACATTTATTCAGGTAAACAATTACTAACAGCACTTACCGAGCCGAGTCCTGGCTTTAACCGTTTCATATAAAGCCACGGTCCGGGGCAGTCACACTAAGCACTCGCTTAACCCTTTCATGACCAAGGGTCATTGATGCCCCCATATCCACGTCTAATTTTGCAAATCTGACATGTGTCACTTTAAGTGGCAATAACTTTGGAACGCTTTTACTTATCCAGGCCATTCTTAGACTGTTTTCTCGTGACACATTGTACTTCATGATAGTCATAAATTTGAGTCAATATATTTCACCTTTATTTTCGAAGAAAATCCCAAATTTACCAAAAATTTTGAAAAATTTGCAATTTTTTAAATTTACATTTCTCTGCTTTGAAAACAGAAAGAGATACCCCATAAACTACTCATTGCTTAACATTCCCCATATGACTACTTCATGTTTGGATCATTTTGTAAATGTCATCTTATTTTTTTAGGAAATTAGAAGGCTTAGAAGTTTAGAAGCAATTCTCAAAATTTTTAAGAAACTTTCCAAAACTCACTTTTTAAGGACCAGTTCAGTTCTGAAGTCACTTTGTGGGGCTTTCATGATAGAAACGCCCCAAAAATAACCCCATTTTAGAAACTAAACCCCTCAAGTTATTCAAAACTGATTTTACAAACTTTGTTAACCCTTTAGGTGTTCCACAAGAATTAAAGGAAAATGGAGATGAAATTTCTAAATTTCACTTTTTTGGCAGATTTTCCATTTTAATCTATTTTTTTTCTTTAAAATATCGAGGGTTAACAGCCAAACAAAACTCAATATTTATTACCCCGATTCTGTCCTTTACAGAAACACCCCACATGTGGTTGTAAACTGCTGTACGGGCACACGGCAGGGCGCAGAAGGACAGGAACGCCGTATGGTTTTTGGAAGGTGGATTTTGCTTGACTGGTTTTTAGATGCCATGTCCCATTTAAAGCCCCCCCCCCCCCCGATGCACCCCTAGAGTAGAAACTCCAAAAAAGTGAAATCCCCATTTTGGAAACTAAGGGATAAGGTGCCAGTTTTATTGGTACTATTTTGGGGTACATATGATTTTTAATTGCTCTATATTATGTTTTGGCACCGTTTTTATTCTTTATTTTGTACAAGATTCATCTGACAGGGTAGATCATGTGCTGTTGTTATAGAGCAGGTTGTCACGGACACAATGATATCAAATATGTCTACTTTCTTTGTTTGTTTGTTTCAGTTTTTTTTATAATAAAGCATTTTTGGAAAAAAATATATATTTTTGTGTCTCTTTTTTCTGAACGCCTCCCTCTATTAACCTCATGGATGCCACTGCTGCGGCATCTAAGGGGTTATAGCAGGTTGTCGGCATACAATTGACACTCTCTGCTGATGGAGCCGCCGCCATCACAATCAGCAGGACCGCAACAGGGGGCACAGATGGGGGCAGGGGGCTCAGATGGGGGGCAGTGAACAGTTAAAGGCAGGGGGCACAGATGGGCAGCTGGTGCTGATCGGGCAGAGGGCACGGAGGGGGCTGGCAGGACACATTAAAGCGCACAGATGGGGGCTCAGATTGGGGCAGGGGGTACAGATGAGGGACACAGATTGGGGGCAAAGATCAGCTAATGACTGATTTTAGACTCTGATCTGCAGAGGACAGATCAGAGTCTGAAACCGACATTTTTACACTGCCGCACTCCGATTGGTTAGTCTGCATAGACTAACCAATTGGAGAGATCGCTGACAAGGGATTGTCAGCATTACTGGGCTCTGCACTGTCCGTGACAGCAGCAGTGCAGGGGCAGAAGCTTTCATCCAAGTGCTTTGCAGCGCTTTGATTAAAGAGCTGCCATAACATTTATACACGTGCTATCTGCACGGGGCATGTGCAGATAGGACATATATAGCCGTATGGCAGTCGGGAAGGGGTTAAATAGCAGTTCCTACATATGGAACACTAGTACTGGGGGCGGTTTTGCATTCTATCTACTGCAGGGATCAGCAACCTCCGGCACTCCAGCTGCTCAGAAACTACAACTCCCAGAGTGCTCCATTCACTTCTGTGGGAGTTTGAAGAACAGCTGAGCATGTTTGCATGCTGAGAGTTGTAGTTTCACAGCAGCTGGAGTGCCGAAGGTTGCTGATCCCTGATCTACTGCTTCATCTTAGCAGCTGTCTTAGGGCCGACTGTTACCGGCAATTCCAATAACAACATTACAATGCCTTGCAAAAGTATTCACCCCTCCCTTGACTTTTTTTCGTGTTTTGTTACATTATAGCCCTAAGTTCGATGTTTTGTTAATCTGAATTTTCTGTGATGGATCAGAACACAATCGTCTAAGTTGATGAAGTAAAATGAGAAAAATATATAAGTAAAACTATTGTTTAGGAATATAAAACAGAGAATCGGCCTGTGCGTATGTATTCACCCCCTTTGTTAGGAAGCCCATAAAAAGCTCTGGGGCAACCAATTACCTTCAGAAGTCCCATAATTAGTGACATGATGTCCCCTGTGTGCGATCTAAGTGTCACATCATCTGTCATTACATAGACACACCTTACCCAGAGGCTACAACACCTAACACAGAGGCATCACTAACCAAACACTGCCATGAAGACCGAGGAGCTCTCCAAACAAGTAAGGGACAATGTTGTTGAGAAGTACAAGTCAGGGTTAGGTTATAAAAAATATCCAAATCTCTGATGATCCCCAGGAGCGCCATCAAATCCATCCTAACCAAATGGAAAGAACATGGCACAACAGCAAACCTGCCAAGAGACGGCCGCCCACCACAACTCACGGACCGGGCAAGGAGGGCATTAATCAGAGAGCCAGCACAGAGACCTAAGGTAACCCTGGAGGAGCTACAGAGTTCCACAGCAGAGACTGGAGGATCTGTACATAGGACGACAATAAGCCGGACGCTCTATGGAGTTGGGCTTTATGGCGGAGCGGCCAGAAGAAGACATTACTGTCAGCTAAAGACAAAGAGGCGCGTTGTGGGAAAAGGCGTGTGGGAGACTCCGAAAATGTATGGAGGAAGGGGCTCTGGTCTGATGAGACTAAAAGTGAACTTTTCGGCCATCAAAGAAAACGCTATGTCTGGAGCAAACCCAACACATCACATCACCAAAGAACACCGTCCCCACAGTGAGACCTGGTGGTGGCAGCATCATGGGGGGGATGGGACTGGGAGACTGGTCAGAGAGGAAAGATGGATGGGGCTAAATACAGGGATATTCCTGAGCAGAACCTGTACCGCTCTGTGCGTGATCTGAGGCTAGGACGGAGGTTCACCTTCCAGCAGGACTGACCCCAAACACACGGCTAAAGCTACACTGGAGTGGTTTAAGGGGAAACATGTAAATGTGTTGGAATGGCCGAGTCACAGCCCAGATCTCAGTCCAATAGAAAATCTGTGGTCAGACTTAAAGATCGCTGTTCACAAGCGCAAACTGTCCAACCTGAAGGAGCCGGAGCAGCAAGGAGGAACGGGCAAAAATCTCAGCGGTAAGATGTGGCGAGCTCCTAGAGACTTATCCAAAGAGACCCGGAGCTGCGATTGCCACAAAAGGAGACTCTACAAAGTACTGACTTTAGGGGGTGAATAGTTCTGCACATTGACTTTTCCTGTTATTTTGTCCTATTTGTTGTTTGCTTGACAATACAAAAACAAACCTCTTTAAAGTTGTGGGCGTGTCCTCTAAATTACATGATGCAAATCCTCAGACAATCGATGTTAATTTCAGGTTGTGAGGCACCAGAACACGAAAAAAGTAATGGGGATATCTGTTACCTGCACTGATACATTGTAGCAAAAACACTCATGCCTGTATGGTTTTCCAGCCTCTGGATATTTCTATTTACTGACGTGAAGCAGAGGATCTGGTAATAAAAAATGAATCATATTGGAAAAAGAAAAATTCGACAACTTACTTTGTTTCAGTTCCTCACCAATTTTAATACCTCTGCTTGCTGCCAGTTAAAAGCCACATTTCAGAAGCTCCAAACAGATCTGACCTAATATTTTACACCGCTGAGGGTTTGTTGCAGTCTCCGAACGAATCTTTATAAAGCACGGTGTCAGCAAGGTCCCTTTCACACGGGCGAGTTTTCCGCACGACTGCAATGCGAGTGCACGCACGTGATAATAAACTGAATGTGGTACCCAGAACCGAACCCGGACTTCTTCACTGAAGTTCGGGTTTGGGTTTGCTGTTCTGTAGATTTTATTATTTTCCCTTCTAACATGGTTATAAGGGAAAATAATAGCATTCTTACTACAGATAGGTAGCTAAAATGTCTATTGAGGGGTTAAAAAAATAAAAAAATAAACTCACCTCATCCACTTGATCGCGCAGCCGGCATCGTGTTCTTTCTTCTTCCTGCAGGACCTGCAAAAGGACCTGCGCTGACATCATCGTGGTGAGCGTGGTGATGTCAGCGCAGATCCTGCTGGAAGAAGAAAGAAGACGATGCCTGCGATCAAGTGGATGAGGTGAGTTTATTTTTTTTATTTTTTAACCCCTCAATGGACATTTTAGCTACCAATTGGAGTAAGAATGCTATTATTTTCCCTTATTAACTACTACAGGACCGCCAAACGCAGGGATGCGTCCTGCGGGCGGTCCTGTAGCTCTGTGTGGACGCATCGGCGCGTCATCTCGCGAGACGCGCGAGTTCCTGTGAACGTTGAACGCTGTGAACGCTACTGTGAGCGTTCACAGTGAAGCGCGTCTCAAGAGTTGAACTACAGCCTGCCAGCGATGATCCATCGCTGGCAGGCTGTAGATGCGATATAAATCGCATCAAACATGTATACCATGATATAGCTGCTACCTGGTCCTCTGGTCCCATTTGCTGGGATCGACCACCAGAGGACCAGGTAACTATGTAAAGTAGCACCAAGCACCACACTACCCCCCCCCACACCCCCCCCACCCCTCACCTATTAACCCCTTGTTAACCCCTTGATCACCCCATCTAGACCCCCTGATCACACCCTGTCATTGATCACACCCCTTGTAAGGCTCCATTCAGACGTCCATATGTGTTTTGCGGATCCGTGGATTCACGGATCCGCGGAACTGATCCACGGATCCTCAAAACACGGACACCGGCAATGTGCTTTCCGCATTTTGCAGATCCGCACATTGCCAGAACTATATAGAAAATGCTTTTTCTTGTGCGCAATTGCTTGTTCTATATTGACATGTTCTATATTTTTGCGGAACGGAAGTGCAGACCCGGAAGCGCGGATCCGTAATTCCGGATCCGAGCGGGACAAAGTCTGTCCCTGTAGAAATAAATGGGTCCGCAACTCCGTTCTGCAAAATGCGGAACAGAATTGCGGACGTGTGAATGTGAATCCCTTATCACCGCCAGTTAGTTAGCTACTTGTTAGGTAGCTAGCGCCCAGCCCACCGCACCGCAGTCACTGATTTTGGCAGAGATTTTTTCATCCACATTGATTGATGCGAATGAAAAAATCTGTGCCGTTCATTTATTTTTTTTTTTCAGCCCAGAGGCTGAACGGAAAAGAAAAATCTCATTACCCGTCTGCTCAATACACGGAGAATCGCAGAAACTCCTAATGCTGGCCATACGTGTAATGATTGCGGAGACCCTCAAATGCCAGGGCAGTACAAAAACCTCACATGTGACCCCATTTTAGAAAGAAGACACCCCAAGGTATTCCGTGAGGGGTATGGCGAGTTCATGTAAAATTTTATTTTTTGTCACAAGTTGAATATGAGACTTGGAAAAAATAAAAATAAAAATCAATTTCCGCTAACTTGTCCCAAAAAAAAAAAATTTCTGTGAACTTGCCATGCCCCTCACAGAAATACCTTGGGGTGTCTTCTTTCCACAATGGGGTCACATGTGGGGTATTTATACTGCCCTGGCATTTTAGGGGTCCTAAAGCGTGAGAATCCAAATGCGTAAAAATGCCCTGTGAAATCCTAAAGGTACTCATTGGTTTTAGGGCCCCTTTGCGCATCTTGGCTGCAAAAAAGTGTCACACATGTGGTATCGCCGTACTCAGGAGAAGTAGGGCAATGTGTTTTGGGGTGTATTTTTATATATACCCATACTGGGTGTGAGAAATATCGCTGTAAACGACAAATTTTAAAAAATTTTATACAAAGTTGTCGTTTACAGAGATATTTCTCACACCCAGTATGGGTATATGTAAAAATACACCCCAAAACACATTGCCCTACTTCTCCTGAGTACGGCGATACCACATGTGTGGCACTTTTTTGCAGCCAAGATGCGCAAAGGGGCCCTAAAACCAATGAGTACCTTTAGGATTTCACAGGGCATTTTTACGCATTTGGATTCTCACGCTTTAGGACTCCTAAAATGCCAGGTGAGTATAAATACCCCACATGTGACCCCATTTTGGAAAGAAGACACCTCAAGGTATTCGCTGAGGGGTATGGTGAGTCCATGAAAAATTAAACTTTTTGTCAAAAGTTAGCGGAAAGGGAGACTTTGTGAGAAAAAACAATAAAAAATCAATTTCCACTAACTTGTGCCAAACATTTTTTTTCCTATGAACTCGCCATGCCCCTCATGGAATACCTTGGGGTGTCTTCTTTCCAAAATGGGGTCACATGTGAGGTGTTTGTACTGCCCTGGCATTTTAGGGGCCCTAAAGCGTGAGAAGAAAATGCGTAAAAATGCCCTCCTAAAAGTTACTCATGGAATTTGGGCCCTTGCGCATCTTGGCTGCAAAAAGTGGCACACATGTGGTATCGCCGTACTCAGGAGTAGGCAATGTGTTTTAGGGTGTATTTTTACATATACCCATGTTGAGTGAGAGAAATATCTCTGTAAACTGACAACTTTGTATAAAAATTTTTAAAATTTGTCGTTTACAGCGATATTTCTCACACACAGTATGGGTATATATAAAAATACACCCCAAAACACATTGCCCTACTTCTCCTGAGTACGGCGATACCACATGAGTGACACTTTTTTGCAGCCAAGATGCGCAAAGGGGCCCTAAAACCAATGAGTACCTTTAGGATTTCACAGGGCATTTTTACGCATTTGGATTCTCACACTTTAGAGCCCCTAAAATGCCAGCGCAGTATATACACCCCACATGTGACCCCATTGTGGAAAGAAGACACCCCAAGGTATTCGCTGAGGGGCATGGCGAGTTCACAGAATTTTTTTTTTTTGGCACAAGTTAGCGGAAATTGATATATTTTTATTTTTTTTATTTTGTTTTTTACAAAGTCTCAAATTCCACTAACTTGTGACAAAAAATAAAATTTTACATGAACTCGCCATGCCCCTCACAGAATACCTTGGGGTGTCTTCTTTCTAAAATGGGGTCACATGTGGGTATTTATACTGCCCTGGCATTTTAGGGGCCCCTAAGCGTGAGAAGAAGTCTGGAATCCAAATGCGTAAAAATGCCCTGTGAAATCCTAAAGGTACTCATTGGAATTAGGGCCTTTGCGCATCCAAGCTGCAAAAGTGTCCCACATGTGGTATCGCCAGTACTCAGGAGAGTAGGGCAATGTGTTTTGGGGTGTATTTTTATATATACCCATACTTTGTGTGAGAAATATCAGTTGTCAGTTTACAGAGATATTTCTCTCACCCAGCATGGGTATATGTAAAAATACACCCCAAAACACATTGCCCTACTTCTCCTGAGTACGGAGATACCACATGTGTGCCACTTTTTTACAGCCTGGGTGCGCAAAGAGGCCCAAATTCCAACGAGTACCTTTAGGTTTTACATGGCGGCTCACAATTTAGCACCGCATAAAATGCCAGAACAGTAAACACACCCCACAAATGACCCCATTTCGGAAAGTAGACACCCCGAGGTATTCACTGAGGGGCATAGTGAGCCCGTCTGAGATTTTTTTTTTTTGTGCCAGAAGTTAGCAGAAATGGAAACTTTCTTATTATTTTTTTTTTCCTCAGAAAGTGTCATTTTGCGCTAACTTGTGAAAAAAAATTAAATGACACATGAACTCACCATGCCCCTCCGTGAATACTTTGGGGTGTCTTCTTTCTAAAATGGTGTTGGGGGTAATTATACTATCCTGGCATTCTAGCACCTGAAGAAACATGACAGGCGCTCAGAAAGTCAGAGCTGCTTCAAAATGCCGAAATTCACATTTTACAACAGAAAGTGAAAAATGTCATTTTTTTGCAAAAATGTCGTTAAATTTTTATTAAAAGCAAAAAAAGTAAAAATGTCAGCAGCAATGAAATAGCACCAAATGAAAGCTCTATTAGTGAGAAGAAAAGGAGGCGAAATTCATTTGGGTGGTAAGTTGCATGACGGAGCAATAAACGGTGAAAGTAGCGTAATGCAGAATTGTAAAAAGTGGCCTGGTCATTAAGGCTGGGAACACACCTAGGCGTTTCTGAATCGCGCGTATGACGCGCGTTTTTGGATGCGCGTTTTTGTAACTAAGAAACGCGCGTCATACGCGCGATTCAGTGATTATCCCCTATGGCATCATTGTCCATAGGCGCGTTAAAACGCCCCAAAGAAGCTCATGTACTTGTTTGGGCGTGGGGCGTTTTACAGCGCGTTCAAACGCGCTGTAAAACGTCCAAATGTGAACCATGCCCATAGGGAAGCATGGCTTTTCACATGTTGTGCGTTTTACAGCGCGTTTGAACGCGCTGTAAAACGCTTAGGTGTGTACCTAGGGTAAGGGTGTTTAAGCTAGGGGGGCTGAAGTGGTTAAACCAAACCCAAACTTCAGTGAAGAAGTCCGGGTTCGGGTCTGGGTACCACATTCAGTTTATTATCACGCGTGTGCAAAACGAATTGCACTCGCGCAGAAAAAACTGAATAACGCAATGCAATCGCAGACAAAACTGACTGAAATTGCGTGCTGACTCGCGCGGGTTTCCTGCAATGCACCTGGGATGCATCTGGACAGAATCCGTGGCGCCCGTGTGAAAGAGGCCTAAGTCAGGATGGGTTCTCAGCTAATGCATATAAATGTGTTTCCATTCCTTGAGAGCAAGCAAAGTTCTCAAACACAGTGAGAATTTGAACACAAAAGGGTCACATTTGTGACGAAAAGGTTGTGCAAAAAAACTTCAAAAGTAGCAATATAAGTGGGCGTGTCCTCCCATCGCCCATTAGATTTACTATAATTTACAGCTGCAGACACTAGCATGTCAGTGAATAAGGACACTTGTAAACTTGTCCACAGCCGGTCCTGCTCTCAGTTGTATCTGGTCTAGACCAGTGTTTCTCAACCAGTGTGCCTCCAGCTGTTGCAAAACTACAACTCCCACCATGCCCGCACAGCCAAAGGCTGTCCGGGCATGCTGGGAGTTGTAGTTTTGCAACAGCTGGATGCACACTGGTTAGGAAACACTGGTCTAGAAGACAATGCTCTGTGAGCCATACACATCAGCAGCAGCTGCACAATCTCGCTGATGGTTTGCTACAATGTATCACTCTGAAATTCAGGATGTTTACTGATACCAGTTGTCATCCAGCGACGTAGTTCTGTAATGGTTCAAACCCTGTTCACACTGCTGCTAAATTGGGTAAATCTGCCTCCATCTAGAAAAGCTGTGTGACATCCAGGGACCTTGTAGGTGATAATGGTTGTACTGGTAACCCAGCTTTTCCAGACACAGAAACTGACGAATGATGGCACACCAGAAAAGCTTCTATACCTCTTGTCCCTATGAGAGCTGACCCTGACCGTCTGTCTGGGAGCTGTAATGGTGGCCGTGTTGGTTGTCAGTTGCCAGATTTCCTCGGAGTAAATATAGCTGAGAACAGAGGATGATAACTCCAGGCGGGGCGTCATCCGGGAGTCACCATCTTCAAATCTACCATCATGAATCCACTTAGGGCTCATTCACACAAACGTATTTTATGTCCGTGTCCATTCCGTTTTTTTTGCAGCCCGTGTGCGGAACCATTAATTTCAATAGGGCTGCAGAAAAAAATGAAATGACTCAGTGTCCGTATGTCGTCATGGCCGAGCCGCAAAAAAATAAAACATGTCCTATTATTTTCCACATTACGGACAAGTACAGGACTGTTCTATTAGGGATCAGCTGTTCCGTTCTGCAATTTGTGGACCGCAAAACAACAATGGTCGTGTCCATTAAAGGGATAATGCAATATGACATCACTGTGTTTATTATCTCTGTACTGTGACATCATTGTGTTTATTATCTCTGTACTGTGACATCACTGTGTTTATTATCCCTGTACTGTGACATCACTGTGTTTATTATCTCTGTACTGTGACATCACTGTGTTTATTATAGCTGTATTGTGGCATCACTGTGTTTATTATCTCTGTACTGTGACATCACTGTGTTTATTATCCTGTACTGTGACATCACTGTGTTTATTATCTCTGTACTGTGACATCACTGTGTTTATTATCCCTGTACTGTGACATCACTGTGTTTATTATCTCTGTACTGTGACATCACTGTGTTTATTATCCTGTACTGTGACATCACTGTGTTTATTATCCCTGTACTGTGGCATCACTGTGTTTATTATCTCTGTACTGTGACATCACTGTGTTTATTATCCTGTACTGTGACATCACTGTGTTTATTATCCCTGTACTGTGACATCACTGTGTTTATTATCCCTGTACTGTGACATCACTGTGTTTATTATCCCTGTACTGTGACATCACTGTGTTTATTATCCCTGTACTGTGACATCACTGTGTTTATTATCTCTGTACTGTGACATCACTGTGTTTATTATCCCTGTACTGTGACATCACTGTGTTTATTATCTCTGTACTGTGACATCACTGTGTTTATTATCCCTGTACTGTGACATCACTGTGTTTATTATCTCTGTACTGTGACATCACTGTGTTTATTATCCCTGTACTGTGACATCACTGTGTTTATTATCCCTGTACTGTGACATCACTGTGTTTATTATCCCTGTACTGTGACATCACTGTGTTTATTATCCTGTACTGTGACATCACTGTGTTTATTATCCCTGTACTGTGACATCACTGTGTGTATTATCCCTGTACTGTGACATCACTGTGTTTATTATCCCTGTACTGTGACATCACTGTGTTTATTATCCCTGTACTGTGACATCACTGTGTGTATTATCTCTGTACTGTGACATCACTGTGTTTATTATCCCTGTACTGTGACATCACTGTGTTTATTATCTCTGTACTGTGACATCACTGTGTTTATTATCTCTGCAGCGTGACATCACTGTGTGCATTATCCCTGTACTGTGACATCACTGTGTTTATTATACCTGTACTGTGACATCACTGTGTTTATTATCCCTGTACTGTGACATCACTGTGTGCATTATCCCTGTACTGTGACATCACTGTGTTTATTATCCCTGTACTGTGACATCACTGTGTGTATTATCCCTGTACTGTGACATCACTGTGTTTATTATCCCTGTACTGTGACATCACTGTGTTTATTATCCCTGTACTGTGACATCATTGTGTTTATTATCACTGTACTGTGACATCACCGTGTTTATTATCCCTGTACTGTGACATCACTGTGTTTATTATCCCTGTACTGTGACATCACTGTGTTTATTATCTCTGTACTGTGACATCACTGTGTTTATTATCTCTGTACTGTCACATCACTGTGTTTATTATCTCTGTACTGTGACATCACTGTGTTTATTATCTCTGTACTGTGGCATCACTGTGTTTATTATCCCTGTACTGTGACATCACTGTGTTTATTATCCTGTACTGTGACATCACTGTGTTTATTATCCCTGTACTGTGACATCACTGTGTTTATTATCCCTGTACTGTGACATCACTGTGTTTATTATCTCTGTACTGTGACATTACTGTGTTTATTATCTCTGTACTGTGACATCACTGTGTTTGTTATCCCTGTACTGTGACATCACTGTGTTTATTATCTCTGTACTGTGACATCACTGTGTTTATTATCCCTGCACTGTGACATCACTGTGTTTATTATCTCTGTACTGTGACATCACTGTGTTTATTATCTCTGTGCTGTGACATCACTGTGTTTATTATCCCTGCACTGTGACATCACTGTGTTTATTATCTCTGTACTGTGACATCACTGTGTTTATTATCTCTGTGCTGTGACATCACTGTGATTATTATCCCTGCACTGTGACATCACTGTGTGTATTATCCCTGTACTGTGACATCACTGTGTGTATTATCCCTGTACTGTTACATCACTGTGTGTATTATCCCTGTACTGTGACATCACTGTGTTTATTATCCATGTACTGTGACATCACTGTGTTTATTATCTCTGTACTGTGACATCACTGTGTTTATTATCTCTGTACTGTGACATCACTGTGTTTATTATCTCTGTACTGTGACATCACTGTGTTTATTATCCCTGTACTGTGACATCACTGTGTTTATTATCTCTGTACAGTGACATCACTGTGTTTATTATCTCTGTACTGTGACATCACTGTGTTTATTATCTCTGTACTGTGACATCACTGTGTTTATTATCCTTGCACTGTGACATCACTGTGTTTATTATCTCTGTACTGTGACATCACTGTGTTTATTATCTCTGTACTGTGACATCACTGTGTTTATTATCTCTGTACTGTGACATCACTGTGTTTATTATCTCTGTACTGTGACATCATGTAACGCACCAAATTGATCAGTTAGGATCTCAACTGCGGAGTCCTTTGACATCCACTCCTATCACACTACTTAAGTGTTGATGGAGTCTTTTGCGGCTGCTCAGTGTGTACCCCAGGCGGCTCTCTCAGTCTTAAGCGGAGAGTATGGGGTAACAAAATCATGTACCGCGTACTAAAGATAGAGTGTAAAACTAATAGTGAGGAGAGTTCGTTTTAGGAATCAGAGTACAGATTAAAGTTCATGAATAACAGCTCTAGGCAATGTTCAGAAATCCCAGGCCTGCAGTACTAATAGTCACCAGCGCGAGTCCCTTCCTTTCAGTGAGCAATGTCAGTGAACAAAATGACAGGCTGATACTTGCTGTTAGAAGTCATGCAGGGATCCTGCAGTGGTGGAGCTGGATAAGGTAGGTGAGGGTTTCTCCTGGAGGTTCAGAGTTGCAGGTAGTTAGAAGCTTGCGCCCTCGTGGTGAATGGAGCAGGCAGGGTGCGCACTCCATTAGTGGAACACCCTGTGCAGCACCTGGCTCCTATTTATTGACCAAGTGTGGATGGGCGGAGCCACCTTAGACGGCCCAGCGGCCACTGCTTCCAGCCTGGGAGGCAAACAGCGATCGTTGTCATGGTTACACAGGGCATGGATCCAGGCTGGAGCGCAAACCACCGTATCCTTACAGTACCCCCTTAAGGGGACCCTCTCCGGGTACCCCAGTAGGGGAGGGTCGGTCGGGAAATCTCCTGTGGAACAACCTTTGGAGTCTGGGTGCATGGACGTCTCGCACATCTTCCCAAGAGTCATCCTGAGACCCGTAACCCTTCCATCTAACGAGGTACTGGATCCTCCCCGTCTTCTTCTGGAGTCGAGAAGCTGCTCAACCTCAAATTCCTCCTCACCACGGACATCTATCGGGGGAGGGTTGAGGAACCCGTGAGGGGAACGGGCTAGGTCTAAACGGTTTTAGCAACGATACATGGAATGTGGGATGTACCTGTAGTCGAGGAGGAAGGGTAAGTCTCACCGTGTTGGGGTTGATAATTCTTTCTATCAGAAACGGACCCAAAAATTGCCTACCCAGTTTCTTAGCAGGTACCCCCAACCGAAGGTTTCTCGTTGACAGCCATACCGAGTCTCCAACCTGATAAGGAGGATTTTCTCTTCTGTGACGGTCGTAGTAGATCTTCTGCCTTTCCTTTGCCCGTTGGAGGTTGTCTTTCAGCATCATGAGGGTTGTTTGCAAGGTAGTTACATAATCATCTGTGGCAGGAACGTTTGTAGGAAGGCTGATTTCAGGGAGAGACCTAGGGTGGAATCCATAATTAGCAAAGAATGGACTATGTAGAGTGGAGGAATTTACAGAATTGTTGTAAGCGAATTCGGCAAGAGGGAGTAGGCTTTCCCAGTCATCTTGAAGGAATGAGCAGTGACATCTGAGAAATTGTTCCAGACATTGGTTCACCCTTTCCGTCTGCCCGTTAGTTTGGGGGTGGTAGGCGGTAGACATTCTATGGTCGATTTGGAGTCTAAGACAAAGTGCTCTCCAAAATTTGGATATAAATTGTGAACCCCTGTCTGATATAACTTGGGTAGGGATTCCATGTAGTTTTATGACATTGGACAGAAAGGCCTCGGCAGTTTCACTGGAGGAAGGTAATTTTTTGAGGGCGATGAAGTGTGCCATCTTAGTTAGTAGGTCTACTACAACCATGATGGTGTTGTTTCCTCTGGAGCGGGGAGTTCTACAATGAAGTCCATTGAAACCCATTCCCAGGGTCTGTTGGGGATAGGAAGACTCATAAGAAGGCCATATGGTCGATTTCTATCACTTTTGCATGAGGCACATGTCTCACATGTGGAAACATATTGCTTAATTTCTTTGGTCATTTTTGGCCACCAGAAGTTCCTGCGTATCAGGTTTATGGTTTTGGCAATGCCAGGGTGTCCCGCGAGGGGTGTGTCATGGCAGAGTTTGATTACCTGGGTGGTGAGAGGAGTTGGTATGTACAGTAGGTTGTTTTTGTAGAGGAAACCCCGTTGGTCTTTCCGAAGTCCCGGGGATGTTAGCACAGTCAATTTTCAGAGCATCCTTAAGCTGGGTTTCCAATTCGATGGTGGCGAGGATAATTTTGTTAGGTGGTATAATGCATGTGGGGGCTGTGACTGCGGCGCGGCATTCAGCCAGACGTGATAAGGCGTCAGCCTTCCCATTTTTTGAGCCTGGTCGATAAGTAATTTGAAAGTCGAATCTGTCAAAAAAACTCCACCGTACCTGACGTGCTGACAGTGTTTTACTGGTTTTCAGGTATTGTAAATTACGGTGATCCGTGTATATTGTGATGGGGTGTGTTGAACCTTCAAGTAGGTGCCTCCAGTTCTCTAGGGAACATTTTATGGCAAGAAGTTCCTTTTCCCTATGGGGTAGTTGATTTCAGCTGTGTTTAGAGTCTGGGAGTAAAACCCGACAGGATGTAGTGGGGATGAGAAGGAGCTCCGCTGGGACAGAACAGCTCCTATGGCTGCCTGTGATGCATCTACTTCCAGCACAAAGTGATAGTTTGGATTCGGAATGGTCAGAATTGGTGCTGAAGTGAATTTGTCTTTAAGTAACTCAAAAGCTGATTGGGCCTCCATGGACCAAACAAATTTCGTATTGACACTAGTTAATCTGGTTAGGGGTTTGATGGTAGCGGAGAAGTCTTTGATGAATTTCCTGTAGAAGTTCGAGAACCCTATGAAACGCTGGAGGGCTTTCCTAGAGTCCGGAATCGGCCAGTTTTGGATGCAAGTGATCTTTGACTGATCCATCTGAATTCCCTTGGGTGAGATTATATAACCAAGGAACGGAAGGGTAGTAGTCTCGAATATACACTTTTCTGGTTTGACATATAAGTGATGGACGCTAATCGCGCAAGTACCCAACGGACGTGTTTCCTGTGATCTTGTAGGTTATCGGAGTAGACCAATATGTCATCTAGATAGATGACAACACATACATCTAGTAGATCCCTAAATATGTCGTTGATAAAGTTTTGGAATGTGGCAGGGCATTGCACAAGCCGAAAGGCATTACCATATACTCAAAGAGTCCGCACCGGGTGCGGAAAGCAGTTTTCCATTCATCCCCGGTTCTAATCCTAATCAAGTTGTATGCGCCTCTCAAGTCCAGTTTAGTGTAGATAGTTGATGTTTGAAGTCTTTCAATAAGCTCGGATATTAGCGGCAGGGGGTACCGGTTTTTGATTGTTATTTTATTTAATGCTCTGTAATCAATGATGGGTCTGAGGCTCAAGTCTTTGTTCCTTACGAAGAACATACCTGCGGCTGCAGGGGAGGTTGAAGGCCGAATGAATCCCTTCCTTAAGTTCTCTTCGAGATACTGTTTGAGGTGGTCAAGTTCTGGTTGTGCCAATGGGTAGATTCTTCCTGTGGGTATTTCACTGCCCGGCAGCAGGTCTATGGGGCAATCGTAGGGTCTATGGGGCGGTAGGGTTTCCGCCATCTTTGCACTAAATACCTCCGAAAACTCTGAGTATTGGGTAGGGACCTGGTTCACCCCTACATGCATGAGAGTTTTAATAGGGAAACAGGTCTCCCTGCAATAACGTGAGGTAAACCCAATTCTCCCCTGTTCCCATAGGAGAACTGGTTGATGTAACCGAGCCATGGCAAGCCTAAAATGATGGGGAACGAAGGGGAGTGTATGACATCAAAGGATAAAAATTCTGTGTGGTTATTTTCGCTTGTCACCAAAAGGGGTTGAGTCTGGCTATGGATAGGTCTAGAGGTTGTACCATCAATAAAACTCACGGATATCGATACATCTTTCCTTGTATGGGGAATTTTATTTCTCTCTACTAGATGCTTATCGATAAAATTCCCTGAAGCTCCCGTGTCCACCATTGCATCAACGATAGTTCGGTTTTGGTCCCACTGTAAGGTAAGAGACGTATAAATGTAACCACTTGTGTTGTTATCTTTTCTGCCTAAGTTACAGAACGTCATCATTTTACCTTCATGTTTCTTTCTTATGGCAGGACATCCATCAACCGAATGGTCAGCCGACGCACAGTATAAGCAGAGGTTGAGGTTCCGTCTCCGGGTCTTCTCTCTCTCAGTCAGAGGACCACGAATTGCCCCAATCTCCATCATCTCTGCTACAGGATCCGGGCTGGTCTGTCTCGGGGTGGGTGTAAACCCTGAGACTCTCTCGGCCCTACGCTCCCTTAAGCGCCTGTCAATGGTGGTGACCTTCTGCATCAAGGCGCCGAGTGTATGTGGCAGCTCTCCGCGGGCTAACTCATCCTTCAGGGCCTCAGATAGACCGAGACGGAACTGATTTCTAAGAGTGAGATCATTCCATTCAGTCTCACGGGCCCAACGAGTGTATTCCGCAATAAAGTCCTCAACGGGTCGTCTCCCTTGCTTTAGGGTGCGAATGGCGGTCTCCGCAGTCAGCTGCTTGTTGTGGTCCTCGTAAAGGAGGGCCATTGTTTCAAGAAATTGCGGAAAGGAATTCAAGACCGGGTCTTCCTTTTCTAAATAGGTGTTAGCCCATGCTCTGGCCTCCCCTGAGGTACGAGATCATGGTGAGTACTTTGGTTCTATCGGTAGGATAGGTCCGGGGCGTAACTGAAACATCAGCTTGCACGCATTCAGGAATTCGCGGAACTGCTTCCGGTCTCCTGAGAAAAGTTCAGGTGGACTGACCTTGGGTTCCGGTCCATCGTGGTGGTGTCCTGTGCGCGACGAGACGAGATCTCGCAACGCCTGATTTTCCAATTGGAGATTCTGTACGGTCACGTTAAGGGTTTCCACCCTCTCAGTGAGGGCGACTCATGTGCCGCGCGAGCCCGCTGGATCCATGAGGGTTCCACTAATATGTAACGCACCAAATTGATCAGTTAGGATCTCAACTGCGGAGTCCTTTGACATCCACTCCTATCACACTACTTGAGTGTTGATGGAGTCTTTGCGGCTGCTCAGTGTGTACCCCAGGCGGCTCTCTCAGTCTTAAGCGGAGAGTATGGGGTAACAAAATCATGTACCGCGTACTAAAGATAGAGTGTAAAACTAATAGTGAGGAGAGTTCGTTTTAGGAATCAGAGTACAGATTAAAGTTCATGAATAACAGCTCTAGGCAATGTTCAGAAATCCCAGGCCTGCAGTACTAATAGTCACCAGCGCGAGTCCCTTCCTTTCAGTGAGCAATGTCAGTGAACAAAATGACAGGCTGATACTTGCTGTTAGAAGTCATGCAGGGATCCTGCAGTGGTGGAGCTGGATAAGGTAGGTGAGGGTTTCTCCTGGAGGTTCAGAGTTGCAGGTAGTTAGAAGCTTGCGCCCTCGTGGTGAATGGAGCAGGCAGGGTGCGCACTCCATTAGTGGAACACCCTGTGCAGCACCTGGCTCCTATTTATTGACCAAGTGTGGATGGGCGGAGCCACCTTAGACGGCCCAGCGGCCACTGCTTCCAGCCTGGGAGGCAAACAGCGATCGTTGTCATGGTTACACAGGGCATGGATCCAGGCTGGAGCGCAAACCACCGTATCCTTACAGTACCCCCTTAAGGGGACCCTCTCCGGGTACCCCAGTAGGGGAGGGTCGGTCGGGAAATCTCCTGTGGAACAACCTTTGGAGTCTGGGTGCATGGACGTCTCGCACATCTTCCCAAGAGTCATCCTGAGACCCGTAACCCTTCCATCTAACGAGGTACTGGATCCTCCCCGTCTTCTTCTGGAGTCGAGAAGCTGCTCAACCTCAAATTCCTCCTCACCACGGACATCTATCGGGGGAGGGTTGAGGAACCCGTGAGGGGAACGGGCTAGGTCTAAACGGTTTTAGCAACGATACATGGAATGTGGGATGTACCTGTAGTCGAGGAGGAAGGGTAAGTCTCACCGTGTTAGGGTTGATAATTCTTTCTATCAGAAACGGACCCAAAATTGCCTACCCAGTTTCTTAGCAGGTACCCCCAACCGAAGGTTTCTCGTTGACAGCCATACCGAGTCTCCAACCTGATAAGGAGGATTTTTCTTCTGTGACGGTCGTAGTAGATCTTCTGCCTTTCCTTTGCCCGTTGGAGGTTGTCTTTCAGCATCATGAGGGTTGTTTGCAAGGTAGTTACATAATCATCTGTGGCAGGAACGTTTGTAGGAAGGCTGATTTCAGGAGAGACCTAGGGTGGAATCCATAATTAGCAAAGAATGGACTATGTAGAGTGGAGGAATTTACAGAATTGTTGTAAGCTGAATTCGGCAAGAGGGAGTAGGCTTTCCCAGTCATCTTGAAGGAATGAGCAGTGACATCTGAGAAATTGTTCCAGACATTGGTTCACCCTTTCCGTCTGCCCGTTAGTTTGGGGGTGGTAGGCGGTAGACATTCTATGGTCGATTTGGAGTCTAAGACAAAGTGCTCTCCAAAATTTGGATATAAATTGTGAACCCCTGTCTGATATAACTTGGGTAGGGATTCCATGTAGTTTTATGACATTGGACAGAAAGGCCTCGGCAGTTTCACTGGAGGAAGGTAATTTTTTGAGGGCGATGAAGTGTGCCATCTTAGTTAGTAGGTCTACTACAACCATGATGGTGTTGTTTCCTCTGGAGCGGGGAAGTTCTACAATGAAGTCCATTGAAACCCATTCCCAGGGTCTGTTGGGGATAGGAAGACTCATAAGAAGGCCATATGGTCGATTTCTATCACTTTTGCATGAGGCACATGTCTCACATGTGGAAACATATTGCTTAATTTCTTTGGTCATTTTTGGCCACCAGAAGTTCCTGCGTATCAGGTTTATGGTTTTGGCAATGCCAGGGTGTCCCGCGAGGGGTGTGTCATGGCAGAGTTTGATTACCTGGGTGGTGAGAGGAGTTGGTATGTACAGTAGGTTGTTTTTGTAGAGGAAACCCTGTTGGTCTTTCCGAAGTCCCGGGGGGATGTTAGCACAGTCAATTTTCAGAGCATCCTTAAGCTGGGTTTCCAATTCGATGGTGGCGAGGATAATTTTGTTAGGTGGTATAATGAATGTGGGGGCTGTGACTGCGGCGCGGCATTCAGCCAGACGTGATAAGGCGTCAGCCTTCCCATTTTTTGAGCCTGGTCGATAAGTAATTTGAAAGTCGAATCTGTCAAAAAAAAAACTCCACCGTACCTGACGTGCTGACAGTGTTTTACTGGTTTTCAGGTATTGTAAATTACGGTGATCCGTGTATATTGTGATGGGGTGTGTTGAACCTTCAAGTAGGTGCCTCCAGTTCTCTAGGAAACATTTTATGGCAAGAAGTTCCTTTTCCCCTATGGGGTAGTTGATTTCAGCTGTGTTTAGAGTCTGGGAGTAAAACCCGACAGGATGTAGTGGGGATGAGAAGGAGCTCCGCTGGGACAGAACAGCTCCTATGGCTGCCTGTGATGCATCTACTTCCAGCACAAAGTGATAGTTTGGATTCGGAATGGTCAGAATTGGTGCTGAAGTGAATTTGTCTTTAAGTAACTCAAAAGCTGATTGGGCCTCCATGGACCAAACAAATTTCTGTATTGACACTAGTTAATCTGGTTAGGGGTTTGATGGTAGCGGAGAAGTCTTTGATGAATTTCCTGTAGAAGTTCGAGAACCCTATGAAACGCTGGAGGGCTTTCCTAGAGTCCGAATCGCCAGTTTTGGATGCAAGTGATCTTTGACTGATCCATCTGAATTCCCTTGGGTGAGATTATATAACCAAGGAACGGAAGGGTAGTAGTCTCGAATATACACTTTTCTGGTTTGACATATAAGTGATGGACGCTAATCGCGCAAGTACCCAACGGACGTGTCTCCTGTGATCTTGTAGGTTATCGGAGTAGACCAATATGTCATCTAGATAGATGACAACACATACATCTAGTAGATCCCTAAATATGTCGTTGATAAAGTTTTGGAATGTGGCAGGGGCATTGCACAAGCCGAAAGGCATTACCATATACTCAAAGAGTCCGTACCGGGTGCGGAAAGCAGTTTTCCATTCATCCCCGGTTCTAATCCTAATCAAGTTGTATGCGCTCTCAAGTCCAGTTTAGTGTAGATAGTTGATGTTTGAAGTCTTTCAATAAGCTCGGATATTAGCGGCAGGGGGTACCGGTTTTTGATTGTTATTTTATTTAATGCTCTGTAATCAATGATGGGTCTGAGGCTCAAGTCTTTGTTCCTTACGAAGAACATACCTGCGGCTGCAGGGGAGGTTGAAGGCCGAATGAATCCCTTCCTTAAGTTCTCTTCGAGATACTGTTTGAGGTGGTCAAGTTCTGGTTGTGCCAATGGGTAGATTCTTCCTGTGGGTATTTCACTGCCCGGCAGCAGGTCTATGGGGCAATCGTAGGGTCTATGGGGCGGTAGGGTTTCCGCCATCTTTGCACTAAATACCTCCGAAAACTCTGAGTATTGGGTAGGGACCTGGTTCACCCCTACATGCATGAGAGTTTTAATAGGGAAACAGGTCTCCCTGCAATAACGTGAGGTAAACCCAATTCTCCCCTGTTCCCATAGGAGAACTGGTTGATGTAACCGAGCCATGGCAAGCCTAAAATGATGGGGAACGAAGGGGAGTGTATGACATCAAAGGATAAAAATTCTGTGTGGTTATTTTCGCTTGTCACCAAAAGGGGTTGAGTCTGGCTATGGATAGGTCTAGAGGTTGTACCATCAATAAAACTCACGGATATCGATACATCTTTCCTTGTATGGGGAATTTTATTTCTCTCTACTAGATGCTTATCGATAAAATTCCCTAAAGCTCCCGTGTCCACCATTGCATCAACGATAGTTCGGTTTTGGTCCCACTGTAAGGTAAGAGACGTATAAATGTAACCACTTGTGTTGTTATCTTTTCTGCCTAAGTTACAGAACGTCATCATTTTACCTTCATGTTTCTTTCTTATGGCAGGACATCCATCAACCGAATGGTCAGCCGACGCACAGTATAAGCAGAGGTTGAGGTTCCGTCTCCGGGTCTTCTCTCTCAGTCAGAGGACCACGAATTGCCCCGATCTCCATCATCTCTGCTACAGGATCCGGGCTGGTCTGTCTCGGGTGGGTGTAAACCCTGAGACTCTCTCGGCCCTACGCTCCCTTAAGCCGCCTGTCAATGGTGGTGACCTTCTGCATCAAGGCGTCGAGTGTATGTGGCAGCTCTCCGCGGGCTAACTCATCCTTCAGGGCCTCAGATAGACCGAGACGGAACTGATTTCTAAGAGTGAGATCATTCCATTCAGTCTCACGGGCCCAACGAGTGTATTCCGCAATAAAGTCCTCAACGGGTCGTCTCCCTTGCTTTAGGGTGCGAATGGCGGTCTCCGCAGTCAGCTGCTTGTTGTGGTCCTCGTAAAGGAGGGCCATTGTTTCAAGAAATTGCGGAAAGGAATTCAAGACCGGGTCTTCCTTTTCTAAATAGGTGTTAGCCCATGCTCTGGCCTCCCCTGAGGTACGAGATCATGGTGAGTACTTTGGTTCTATCGGTAGGATAGGTCCGGGGGCGTAACTGAAACATCAGCTTGCACGCATTCAGGAATTCGCGGAACTGCTTCCGGTCTCCTGAGAAAAGTTCAGGTGGACTGACCTTGGGTTCCGGTCCAGCGTGGTGGTGTCCTGTGCGCGACGAGACGAGATCTCGCAACTTCTGATTTTCCAATTGGAGATTCTGTACGGTCACGTTAAGGGTTTCCACCCTCTCAGTGAGGGCGACCATGTGCCGCGCGAGCTCCGCTGGATCCATGAGGGTTCCACTAATATGTAACGCACCAAATTGATCAGTTAGGATCTCAACTGCGGAGTCCTTTGACATCCACTCCTATCACACTACTTGAGTGTTGATGGAGTCTTTGCGGCTGCTCAGTGTGTACCCCAGGCGGCTCTCTCAGTCTTAAGCGGAGAGTATGGGGTAACAAAATCATGTACCGCGTACTAAAGATAGAGTGTAAAACTAATAGTGAGGAGAGTTCGTTTTAGGAATCAGAGTACAGATTAAAGTTCATGAATAACAGCTCTAGGCAATGTTCAGAAATCCCAGGCCTGCAGTACTAATAGTCACCAGCGCGAGTCCCTTCCTTTCAGTGAGCAATGTCAGTGAACAAAATGACAGGCTGATACTTGCTGTTAGAAGTCATGCAGGGATCCTGCAGTGGTGGAGCTGGATAAGGTAGGTGAGGGTTTCTCCTGGAGGTTCAGAGTTGCAGGTAGTTAGAAGCTTGCGTCCTCGTGGTGAATGGAGCAGGCAGGGTGCGCACTCCATTAGTGGAACACCCTGTGCAGCACCTGGCTCCTATTTATTGACCAAGTGTGGATGGGCGGAGCCACCTTAGACGGCCCAGCGGCCACTGCTTCCAGCCTGGGAGGCAAACAGCGATCGTTGTCATGGTTACACAGGGCATGGATCCAGGCTGGAGCGCAAACCACCGTATCCTTACACATCATTGTGTTTATTATCCCTGTACTGTGACATCACTGTGTATTATCCCTGTACTGTGACATCACTGTGTTTGTTATCCGTGTACTGTGACATCACTGTGTTTATTATTTCTGTACTGTGACATCACTGTGTTTATTATCTCTGTATTGTGACATCACTGTGTTTATTATCCCTGTACTGTGACATCACTGTGTTTATTATCCCTGCACTGTGACATCGCTGTGTTTATTATCTATGTACTGTGACATCACTGTGTTTATTATCCCTGTACTGTGACATCACTGTGTGTATTATCTCTGTACTGTGACATCACTGTGTTTATTATCCCTGTACTGTGACATCACTGTGTTTATTATCCTGTACTGTGACATCACTGTGTGTATTATCCCTGTACTGTGACATCACCGTGTTTATTATCCCTGTACTGTGACATCACCGTGTTTATTATCCCTGTACTGTGACATCACTGTGTTTATTATCCCTGTACTGTGACATCACTGTGTGTATTATCCCTGTACTGTGACATCACCGTGTTCATTATCCCTGTACTGTGACATCACCGTGTTTATTACCTGTGTACTGTGACATCACTGTGTTTATTATCCCTGTACTGTGACATCACTATGTTTATTATCTCTGTACTGTGACATCACTGTGTTTATTATCCCTGTACTGTGACATCACTGTGTTTATTATCCCTGTACTGTGACATCACTATGTTTATTATCTCTGTACTGTGACATCACTGTGTTTATTATCCCTGTACTGTGACATCACTGTGTTTATTATCCCTGTACTGTGACATCACTGTGTTCATTATCCCTGTACTGTGACATCACTGTGTGTATTAACTCTGTACTGTGACATCACCGTGTTTATTATCCCTGTAGTGTGACATCACTGTGTTTATTATCCCTGTACTGTGACATCACTGTGTTTATTATCCATGTACTGTGACATCATTGTGTTTATTATCTCTGTACTGTGACATCACTGTGTGTATTATCCCTGTACTGTGACATCACAGTGTTTATTATCCCTGTACTGTGACATCATTGTGTTTATTATCCCTGTACTGTGACATCACTGTGTTTATTATCCCTGTACTGTGACATCACCGTGTTTATTATCCCTGTACTGTGACATCACTGTGTTTATTATCCCTGTACTGTGACATCACTGTGTGTATTATCCCTGTACTGTGACATCACTGTGTTTATTTTCCCTGTACTGTGACATCACTGTGTTTATTATCCCTGTACTGTGACATCACTGTGGGTCTTATCCCTGTACTGTGACATCACTGTGTTTATTATCCCTGTACTGTGACATCACTGTGTTTATTATCCCTGTACTGTGACATCACTGTGTTTATTATCACTGTACTGTGACATCACTGTGTTTATTATCTCTGTACTGTGACATCACTGTGTTTATTATCTCTGTACTGTGACATCACTGTGTTTATTATCTCTGTACTGTGACATCACTGTGTTTATTATCTCTGTACTGTGACATCACTGTGTGTGTTATCGCTGTACTGTGACATCACTGTGTTTATTATCACTGTACTGTGACATCACTGTGTTTATTATCGCTGTACTGTGACATCACTGTGTTTATTATCTCTGTACTGTGACATCACTGTGTGTATTATCCCTGTACTGTGACATCACTGTGTTTATTATCTCTGTACTGTGACATCACTGTGTTTATTATCTCTGTACTGTGACATCACTGTGTTTATTATCCCTGTACTGTGACATCACTGTGTTTATTATCCCTGTACTGTGACATCACTGTGTTTATTATCTCTGTACTGTGACATCACTGTGTTTATTATCCCTGTACTGTGACATCACTGTGTTTATTATCTCTGTACTGTGACATCACTGTGTTTATTATCTCTGTACTGTGACATCACTGTGTTTATTATCCCTGTACTGTGACATCACTGTGTTTATTATCTCTGTACTGTGACATCACTGTGTTTATTATCTCTGTACTGTGACATCACTGTGTTTATTATCCCTGTACTGTGACATCACTGTGTTTATTATCCCTGTACTGTGACATCACTGTGTTTATTATCCCTGTACTGTGACATCACTGTGTTTATTATCCCTGTACTGTGACATCACTGTGTTTATTATCCCTGTACTGTGACATCACTGTGTTTATTATCCCTGTACTGTGACATCACTGTGTTTATTATCCCTGTACTGTGACATCACTGTGTTTATTATCTCTGTACTGTGACATCACTGTGTTTATTATCCCTGTACTGTGACATCACTGTGTTTATTATCTCTGTACTGTGACATCACTGTGTTTATTATCCCTGTACTGTGACATCACTGTGTTTATTATCCCTGTACTGTGACATCACTGTGTTTATTATCTCTGTACTGTGACATCACTGTGTTTATTATCCCTGTACTGTGACATCACTGTGTTTATTATCTCTGTACTGTGACATCACTGTGTTTATTATCTCTGTACTGTGACATCACTGTGTGTATTATCGCTGTACTGTGACATCACTGTGTTTATTATCCCTGTACTGTGACATCACTGTGTTTATTATCTCTGTACTGTGACATCACTGTGTTTATTATCCCTGTACTGTGACATCACTGTGTTTATTATCCCTGTACTGTGACATCACTGTGTTTATTATCTCTGTACTGTGACATCACTGTGTGTATTATCCCTGTACTGTGACATCACTGTGTTTATTATCCCTGTACTGTGACATCACTGTGTTTATTATCCCTGTACTGTGACATCACTGTGTTTATTATCCCTGTACTGTGACATCACTGTGTTTATTATCTCTGTACTGTGACATCACTGTGTTTATTATCCCTGTACTGTGACATCACTGTGTTTATTATCCCTGTACTGTGACATCACTGTGTTTATTATCCCTGTACTGTGACATCACTGTGTTTATTATCCCTGTACTGTGACATCACTGTGTTTATTATCCCTGTACTGTGACATCACTGTGTTTATTATCCCTGTACTGTGACATCACTGTGTTTATTATCCCTGTACTGTGACATCACTGTGTTTATTATCCCTGTACTGTGACATCACTGTGTTTATTATCCCTGTACTGTGACATCACTGTGTTTATTATCCCTGTACTGTGACATCACTGTGTTTATTATCCCTGTACTGTGACATCACTGTGTTTATTATCCCTGTACTGTGACATCACTGTGTTTATTATCTCTGTACTGTGACATCACTGTGTTTATTATCTCTGTACTGTGACATCACTGTGTTTATTATCCCTGTACTGTGACATCACTGTGTTTATTATCCCTGTACTGTGACATCACTGTGTGTCTTATCTCTGTACTGTGACATCACTGTGTTTATTATCCCTGTACTGTGACATCACTGTGTTTATTATCCCTGTACTGTGACATCACTGTGTTTATTATCTCTGTACTGTGACATCACTGTGTTTATTATCTCTGTACTGTGACATCACTGTGTTTATTATCTCTGTACTGTGACATCACTGTGTTTATTATCTCTGTACTGTGACATCACTGTGTTTATTATCTCTGTACTGTGACATCACTGTGTGTATTATCGCTGTACTGTGACATCACTGTGTTTATTATCCCTGTACTGTGACATCACTGTGTTTATTATCGCTGTACTGTGACATCAATGTGTGTATTATCCCTGTACTGTGACATCACTGTGTGTATTATCCCTGTACTGTGACATCATTGTGTTTATTATCTCTGTACTGTGACATCACTGTGTGTATTATCCCTGTACTGTGACATCACAGTGTTTATTATCTCTGTACTGTGACATCACTGTGTTTATTATCTCTGTACAGTGACATCACTGTGTTTATTATCCCTGTGCTGTGACATCACTGTGTTTATTATCTCTGTACTGTGACATCACTGTGTTTATTATCTCTGTACTGTGACATCATTGTGTTTATTATCCCTGTACTGTGACATCACTGTGTTTATTATCCCTGTACTGTGACATCACTGTGTTTATTATCCCTGTACTGTGACATCACAGTGTTTATTATCCCTGTACTGTGACATCACTGTGTTTATTATCCCTGTACTGTGACATCACTGTGTTTATTATCTCTGTACTGTGACATCACTGTGTTTATTATCTCTGTACTGTGACATCACTGTGTTTATTATCTCTGTACTGTGACATCACTGTGTTTATTATCTCTGTACTGTGACATCACTGTGTTTGTTATCTCTGTACTGTGACATCACTGTGTGTATTATCGCTGTACTGTGACATCACTGTGTTTATTATCCCTGTACTGTGACATCACTGTGTTTATTATCTCTGTACTGTGACATCACAGTGTTTATTATCCCTGTACTGTGACATCACTGTGTTTATTATCCCTGTGCTGTGACATCACTGTGTTTATTATCTCTGTGCTGTGACATCACTGTGTTTATTATCTCTGTACTGTGACATCATTGTGTTTATTATCCCTGTACTGTGACATCACTGTGTTTATTATCCCTGTACTGTGACATCACTGTGTTTATTATCGCTGTACTGTGACATCACTGTGTGTATTATCCCTGTACTGTGACATCACTGTGTGTATTATCCCTGTACTGTGACATCATTGTGTTTATTATCTCTGTACTGTGACATCACTGTGTGCATTATCCCTGTACTGTGACATCACTGTGTTTATTATACCTGTACTGTGACATCACTGTGTTTATTATCCCTGTACTGTGACATCACTGTGTGCATTATCCCTGTACTGTGACATCACTGTGTTTATTATCCCTGTACTGTGACATCACTGTGTGTATTATCCCTGTACTGTGACATCACTGTGTTTATTATCCCTGTACTGTGACATCACTGTGTTTATTATCCCTGTACTGTGACATCATTGTGTTTATTATCACTGTACTGTGACATCACCGTGTTTATTATCCCTGTACTGTGACATCACTGTGTTTATTATCCCTGTACTGTGACATCACCGTGTTTATTATCTCTGTACTGTGGCATCACTGTGTTTATTATCCCTGTACTGTGACATCACTGTGTTTATTATCCCTGTACTGTGACATCACTGTGTTTATTATCCCTGTACTGTGACATCACTGTGTTTAATATCCCTGTACTGTGACATCACTGTGTTTATTATCTCTGTACTGTGACATCACTGTGTTTATTATCTCTGTACTGTGACATCACTGTGTTTGTTATCTCTGTACTGTGACATCACTGTGTGTATTATCGCTGTACTGTGACATCACTGTGTTTATTATCCCTGTACTGTGACATCACTGTGTTTATTATCTCTGTACTGTGACATCACTGTGTTTATTATCCCTGTACTGTGACATCACTGTGTTTATTATCCCTGTACTGTGACATCACTGTGTTTATTATCTCTGTACTGTGACATCACTGTGTTTATTATCTCTGTACTGTGACATCACTGTGTTTATTATCCCTGTACTGTGACATCACTGTGTTTATTATCCCTGTACTGTGACATCACTGTGTTTATTATCGCTGTACTGTGACATCACTGTGTTTATTATCCCTGTACTGTGACATCACTGTGTGTATTATCCCTGTACTGTGACATCATTGTGTTTATTATCCCTGTACTGTGACATCACTGTGTGTATTATCCCTGTACTGTGACATCACTGTGTTTATTATCCCTGTACTGTGACATCACTGTGTTTATTATCTCTGTACTGTGACATCACTGTGTTTATTATCCCTGTACTGTGACATCACTGTGTTTATTATCTCTGTACTGTGACATCACTGTGTTTATTATCCCTGTACTGTGACATCACTGTGTTTATTATCCCTGTACTGTGACATCACTGTGTTTATTATCCCTGTACTGTGACATCACTGTGTTTATTATCTCTGTACTGTGACATCACTGTGTTTATTATCCCTGTACTGTGACATCACTGTGTTTATTATCCCTGTACTGTGACATCACTGTGTTTATTATCTCTGTACTGTGACATCACTGTGTTTATTATCCCTGTACTGTGACATCACTGTGTTTATTATCCCTGTACTGTGACATCACTGTGTTTATTATCTCTGTACTGTGACATCACTGTGTGTATTATCCCTGTACTGTGACATCACTGTGTTTATTATCCGCTGTACTGTGACATCACTGTGTTTATTATCTCTGTACTGTGACATCACTGTGTTTATTATCCCTGTACTGTGACATCACTGTGTTTATTATCCCTGTACTGTGACATCACTGTGTTTATTATCCCTGTACTGTGACATCACTGTGTTTATTATCTCTGTACTGTGACATCACTGTGTTTATTATCTCTGTACTGTGACATCACTGTGTTTATTATCTCTGTACTGTGACATCACTGTGTTTATTATCCCTGTACTGTGACATCACTGTGTTTATTATCCTGTACTGTGACATCACTGTGTGTATTATCCCTGTACTGTGACATCACTGTGTTTATTATCCCTGTACTGTGACATCACTGTGTTTATTATCCCTGTACTGTGACATCACTGTGTTTATTATCCCTGTACTGTGACATCACTGTGTGTATTATCCCTGTACTGTGACATCACTGTGTTTATTATCCCTGTACTGTGACATCACTGTGTTTATTATCCCTGTACTGTGACATCACTGTGTTTATTATCCCTGTACTGTGACATCACTGTGTTTATTATCTCTGTACTGTGACATCACTGTGTTTATTATCCCTGTACTGTGACATCACTGTGTTTATTATCCCTGTACTGTGACATCACTGTGTTTATTATCCCTGTACTGTGACATCACTGTGTTTATTATCTCTGTACTGTGACATCACTGTGTTTATTATCCCTGTACTGTGACATCACTGTGTTTATTATCTCTGTACTGTGACATCACTGTGTTTATTATCCCTGTACTGTGACATCACTGTGTTTATTATCCCTGTACTGTGACATCACTGTGTTTATTATCCTGTGCTGTGACATCACTGTGTTTATTATCCCTGTACTGTGACATCACTGTGTTTATTATCCCTGTACTGTGACATCATTGTGTTTATTATCCCTGTACTGTGACATCACTGTGTGTATTATCCTGTACTGTGACATCACTGTGTTTATTATCCGCTGTACTGTGACATCACTGTGTTTATTATCCCTGTACTGTGACATCACTGTGTTTATTATCCCTGTACTGTGACATCACTGTGTTTATTATCCCTGTACTGTGACATCACTGTGTTTATTATCCCTGTACTGTGACATCACTGTGTTTATTATCCCTGTACTGTGACATCACTGTGTTTATTATCCCTGTACTGTGACATCACTGTGTTTATTATCTCTGTACTGTGACATCACTGTGTTTATTATCCCTGTACTGTGACATCACTGTGTTTATTATCCCTGTACTGTGACATCACTGTGTTTATTATCCCTGTACTGTGACATCACTGTGTTTATTATCCCTGTACTGTGACATCACTGTGTTTATTATCCCTGTACTGTGACATCACTGTGTTTATTATCCCTGTACTGTGACATCACTGTGTTTATTATCCCTGTACTGTGACATCACCGTGTTCATTATCCCTGTGCTGTGACATCACCGTGTTTATTATCCCTGTACTGTGACATCACTGTGTTTATTATCCCTGTACTGTGACATCACTATGTTTATTATCTCTGTACTGTGACATCACTGTGCTTATTATCCCTGTACCAGACATCACTGTGTTTATTATGCCCTGTACTGTGACATCACTGTGTTTGTTATCTCTGTACTGTGACATCACTGTGTTTATTATCCTGTACTGTGACATCACTGTGTTTATTATCCCTGTACTGTGACATCACTGTGTTCATTATCCCTGTACTGTGACATCACTGTGTTGTATTAACCCTGTACTGTGACATCACCGATGTTTATTATCCTGTACTGTGACATCACTGTGTTTATTATCCCTGTACTGTGACATCACTGTGTGTTATTATCCCTGTACTGTGACATCACTGTGTTTGTTATCCCTGTACTGTGACATCACTGTGTGTATTATCCCTGTGCTGTGACATCACTAGTGTTTATTATCCTGTACGTGACATCACTGTGTTTATTATCCCTGTACTGTGACATCACTGTGTTTATTATCCCTGTACTGTGACATCACTGTGTTTATTATCCCTGTACTGTGACATCACTGTGTTTATTATCCCTGTACTGTGACATCACTGTGTTTATTATCCCTGTACTGTGACATCACACTGTGTTTATTATCCCTGTACTGTGACATCACTGTGTTTATTATCCCTGTACTGTGACATCACTGTGTTTATTATCCCTGTACTGTGACATCACTGTGTTTATTATCCCTGTACTGTGACATCACTGTGTTTATTATCCCTGTACTGTGACATCACTGTGTGTATTATCCCTGTACTGTGACATCACTGTGTTTATTATCCCTGTACTGTGACATCACTGTGTTTATTATCCCTGTACTGTGACATCACTGTGGTTTATTATCCCTGTACTGTGACATCACTTGTGTTTTATTATCACTGTACAGTGACATCACTGTGTTTATTATCTCTGTACTGTGACATCACTGTGTTTATTATCTCTGTACTGTGACATCACTGTGTTTATTATCTCTGTACTGTGACATCACTGTGTTTATTATCTCTGTACTGTGACATCACTGTGTTTATTATCCCTGTACTGTGACATCACTGTGTTTATTATCGCTGTACTGCACATCACTGTGTGTATGTCCTGTACTGACATCACTGTGTATTATCCCTGTACTGTGACATCATTGTGTGTATTATCCCTGTACTGTGACATCATTGTGTGTATTATCTCTGCACCAGACATCACTGTGTGTATTATCCCTGTACTGTGACATCACTGTGTTTGTATCTTGTACTGTGACATCACTGTGTTTATTATCTCTGTACTGTGACATCACTGTGTTTATTATCTCTGTACTGTGACATCACTGTGTTTATTATCCCTGTACTGTGACATCACTGTGTTTATTATCTCTGTACTGTGACATCACTGTGTTTATTATCCCTGTACTGTGACATCACTGTGTTTATTATCCCTGTACTGTGACATCACTGTGTTTATTATCCCTGTACTGTGACATCACTGTGTTTATTATCCCTGTACCATGACATCACAGTGTTTATTATCCCTGTACTGTGACATCACTGTGCTTTATTATCCCTGTACTGTGACATCACTGTGTTTATTATCCACTGTACTGTGACATCACTGTGTTTATTATCACTCAGTACTGTGACATCACTGTGTTTATTATCTCTGTACTGTGACATCACTGTGTTTGTTATCTCTGTACTGTGACATCACTGTGTGTATTATCCGCTGTACTCATGACATCACTGTGTTTATTATCCTGTACTGTGACATCACTGTGTTTATTATCTCTGTACTGTGACATCACAGTGTTTATTATCCCTGTACTGTGACATCACTGTGTTTGTTGTCTCCATGATACGAAGTGACATCACTGTGTTTATTATCCCCGAAGCTGGCATCACTGTGTTTGTTATCTCTGTACCGTGACATCACTGTGTTTATTATCTCTGTACTGTGACATCATTGTGTTTATTATCCCTGTACTGTGACATCACTGTGCGTTTATTATCCCTGTACTGTGACATCACTGTGTTTTATTATCGCTGTACTGTGACATCACTGTGTGTATTATCCCTGTACTGTGACATCACTGTGTGTATTATCCCTGTACTGTGACATCATTGTGTTTTATTATCTCTGTACTGTGACATCACTGTGTGTATTATCCCTGTACTGTGACATCACAGTGTTTATTATCCCTGTACTGTGACATCACTGTGTTTTATTATCATTGTACGAGTGACATCACCTGTCGTTTATTATCTCTGCATCAATGACATCACTGTGTTTATTATCTCCTGTACCGTGACATCACGGTGTTTATTATCCCTGGTGCTGTGACATCACTGTGTTTTATTATCCCTGTACTGTGACATCACTGTGTTTATTATCCCTGTACTGTGACATCACAGTGTTTATTATCCTGTACTGTGACATCACTGTGTTTATTATCCCTGTACTGTGACATCACTGTGTGTATTATCCCTGTGCTCGTGACATCACAGTGTTTATTATCCCTGTACTGTGACATCACTGCGTTTATTATCCCTGTACTGTGACATCACTGTGTGTATTATCCATGTACTGTGACATCACTGTGTTTATTATCCTGTACTGTGACATCACTGTGTTTATTATCTCTGTACTGTGACATCACTGTGTTTATTATCCCTGTACTGTGACATCACTGTGTTTATTATCTCTGTACTGTGACATCACTGTGTGTGTTATTTCTGTACTGTGACATCACTGTGTGTATTATCGCTGTACTGGGACATCACTGTGTTTATTATCCCTGTACTGTGACATCACTGTGTTTATTATCCCTGTACTGTGACATCACTGTGTGTATTATCCCTGTACTGTGACATCACTGTGTTTATTATCTCTGTACTGTGACATCACTGTGTTTATTATCTCTGTACTGTGACATCACTGTGTTTATTATCTCTGTACTGTGACATCACTGTGTGTGTTATCGCTGTACTGTGACATCACTGTGTTTATTATCACTGTACTGTGACATCACTGTGTTTATTATCGCTGTACTGTGACATCAATGTGTGTATTATCCCTGTACTGTGACATCACTGTGTGTATTATCCCTGTACTGTGACATCATTGTGTTTATTATCTCTGTACTGTGACATCACTGTGTGTATTATCCCTGTACTGTGACATCACAGTGTTTATTATCTCTGTACTGTGACATCACTGTGTTTATTATCTCTGTACAGTGACATCACTGTGTTTATTATCCCTGTGCTGTGACATCACTGTGTTTATTATCTCTGTACTGTGACATCACTGTGTTTATTATCTCTGTACTGTGACATCATTGTGTTTATTATCCCTGTACTGTGACATCACTGTGTTTATTATCCCTGTACTGTGACATCACTGTGTTTATTATCCCTGTACTGTGACATCACAGTGTTTATTATCCCTGTACTGTGACATCACTGTGTTTATTATCCCTGTACTGTGACATCACTGTGTTTATTATCTCTGTACTGTGACATCACTGTGTTTATTATCACTGTACTGTGACATCACTGTGTTTATTATCTCTGTACTGTGACATCACTGTGTTTGTTATCTCTGTACTGTGACATCACTGTGTGTATTATCGCTGTACTGTGACATCACTGTGTTTATTATCCCTGTACTGTGACATCACTGTGTTTATTATCTCTGTACTGTGACATCACAGTGTTTATTATCCCTGTACTGTGACATCACTGTGTTTATTATCTCTGTACAGTGACATCACTGTGTTTATTATCCCTGTGCTGTGACATCACTGTGTTTATTATCTCTGTACTGTGACATCACTGTGTTTATTATCTCTGTACTGTGACATCATTGTGTTTATTATCCCTGTACTGTGACATCACTGTGTTTATTATCCCTGTACTGTGACATCACTGTGTTTATTATCGCTGTACTGTGACATCACTGTGTGTATTATCCCTGTACTGTGACATCATTGTGTGTATTATCCCTGTACTGTGACATCATTGTGTTTATTATCTCTGTACTGTGACATCACTGTGTGTATTATCCCTGTACTGTGACATCACAGTGTTTATTATCCCTGTACTGTGACATCACTGTGTTTATTATCATTGTACAGTGACATCACTGTGTTTATTATCTCTGTACTGTGACATCACTGTGTTTATTATCTCTGTACTGTGACATCATTGTGTTTATTATCCCTGTACTGTGACATCACTGTGTTTATTATCCCTGTACTGTGACATCACTGTGTTTATTATCCCTGTACTGTGACATCACAGTGTTTATTATCCCTGTACTGTGACATCACTGTGTTTATTATCCCTGTACTGTGACATCACTGTGTGTATTATCCCTGTACTGTGACATCACAGTGTTTATTATCCCTGTACTGTGACATCACTGCGTTTATTATCCCTGTACTGTGACATCACTGTGTGTATTATCCATGTACTGTGACATCACTGTGTTTATTATCCCTGTACTGTGACATCACTGTGTTTATTATCTCTGTACTGTGACATCACTGTGTTTATTATCCCTGTACTGTGACATCATTGTGTTTATTATCTCTGTACTGTGACATCACTGTGTGTGTTATTTCTGTACTGTGACATCACTGTGTGTATTATCGCTGTACTGGGACATCACTGTGTTTATTATCCCTGTACTGTGACATCACTGTGTTTATTATCCCTGTACTGTGACATCACTGTGTGTATTATCCCTGTACTGTGACATCACCGTGTTTATTATCTCTGTACTGTGACATCACTGTGTTTATTATCTCTGTACTGTGACATCATTGTGTTTATTATCCCTGTACTGTGACATCACTGTGTTTATTATCCCTGTACTGTGACATCACTGTGTTTATTATCTCTGTACTGTGACATCACTGTGTTTATTATCTCTGTACTGTGACATCATTGTGTTTATTATCCCTGTACTGTGACATCACTGTGTTTATTATCCCTGTACTGTGACATCACTGTGTTTATTATCTCTGTACTGTGACATCACTGTGTTTATTATCTCTGTACTGTGACATCATTGTGTTTATTATCCCTGTACTGTGACATCACTGTGTTTATTATCCCTGTACTGTGACATCACTGTGTTTATTATCGCTGTACTGTGACATCACAGTGTTTATTATCCCTGTACTGTGACATCACTGTGTTTATTATCCCTGTACTGTGACATCACTGTGTGTATTATCCCTGTACTGTGACATCACAGTGTTTATTATCCCTGTACTGTGACATCACTGCGTTTATTATCCCTGTACTGTGACATCACTGTGTTTATTATCTCTGTACTGTGACATCACTGTGTTTATTATCTCTGTACTGTGACATCACTGTGTGTGTTATTTCTGTACTGTGACATCACTGTGTTTATTATCCCTGTACTGTGACATCACTGTGTTTATTATCCCTGTACTGTGACATCACTGTGTGCATTATCCCTGTACTGTGACATCACCGTGTTTATTATCCCTGTACTGTGACATCAATGTGTTTATTATCGCTGTACTGTGACATCACTGTGTGTATTATCCCTGTACTGTGACATCACTGTGTTTATTATCGCTGTACTGTGACATCACCGTGTTTATTATCCCTGTACTGTGACATCACCGTGTTTATTATCCCTGTACTGTGACATCACTGTGTTTATTATCTCTGTACTGTGACATCACTGTGTTTATTATCTCTGTACTGTGACATCACTGTGTGTGTTATTTCTGTACTGTGACATCACTGTGTGTATTATCGCTGTACTGGGACATCACTGTGTTTATTATCCCTGTACTGTGACATCACTGTGTTTATTATCCCTGTACTGTGACATCACTGTGTGTATTATCCCTGTACTGTGACATCACCGTGTTTATTATCCCTGTACTGTGACATCACTGTGTTTATTATCGCTGTACTGTGACATCACTGTGTTTATTATCGCTGTACTGTGACATCACTGTGTTTATTATCCCTGTACTGTGACATCACTGTGTTTATTATCCCTGTACTGTGACATCACTGTGTGTATTATCCCTGTACTGTGACATCACTGTGTGTATTATCCCTGTACTGTGACATCACTGTGTTTATTATCCCTGTACTGTGACATCACTGTGTTTATTATCCCTGTACTGTGACATCACTGTGTTTATTATCTCTGTACTGTGACATCACTGTGTTTATTATCTCTGTACTGTGACATTACTGTGTTTATTATCCCTGTACTGTGACATCACTGTGTTTATTATCTCTGTACTGTGACATCACTGTGTGTATTATCCCTGTACTGTGACATCACAGTGTTTATTATCTCTGTACTGTGACATCACTGTGTTTATTATCCCTGTACTGTGACATCACTATGTTTATTATCCCTGTACTGTGACATCACTGTGTGTATTATCGCTGTGACATCACTGTGTTTATTATCCCTGTACTGCGACATCACTGTGTTTATTATCCCTGTACTGTGACATCACTGTGTTTATTACCTCTGTACTGTGACATCACTGTGTTTATTATCCCTGTACTGTGACATCACTGTGTTTATTATCCCTGTACTGTGACATCACTGTGTTTATTATCTCTATACTGTGAAATCACTGTTTTTATTATCCCTGTACTGTGACATCATTGTGTTTATTATCCCTGTACTGTGACATCACTGTGTTTATTATCCCTGTACTGTGACATCACTGTGTTTATTATCCCTGTACTGTGACATCACAGTGTTTATTATCCCTGTACTGTGACATCACTGTGTTTATTATCCCTGTACTGTGACATCACTATGTGTATTATCCCTGTACTGTGACATCACAGTGTTTATTATCCCTGTACTGTGACATCACTGCGTTTATTATCCCTGTACTGTGACATCACTGTGTGTATTATCCCTGTACTGTGACATCACTGTGTTTATTATCCCTGTACTGTGACATCACTGTGTTTATTATCTGTACTGTGACATCACTGTGTTTATTATCACTGTACTGTGACATCACTGTGTTTATTATCTCTGTACTGTGACATCACTGTGTTTATTATCTCTGTACTGTGACATCACTGTGTGTGTTATTTCTGTACTGTGACATCACTGTGTTTATTATCCCTGTACTGTGACATCACTGTGTTTATTATCCCTGTACTGTGACATCACTGCAGGGCCGGCGCCACCTGTAAGGCGACTTAGGCAATTGCCTAGGGCGCAATTTAGCAGGGGGCGCCGGAACCCTGCGATTGAAAAAAAAACAAAAACTTATGTGGTAACGGGGCGGCCGGCGCGCCGCCCCGCAATCATGTTGCACTGCCTGAGGGGGGGCGGACCGTACCGGGTGACACCAGTCCCTGGGGTGACACCCGGTGCGGTCTCCCCGCCCCCAGGCACCAGAGCAGAGTCGCGGCAGCGGAGCGTGCAGGAGGAGGGCGGGCCGGAGGCGTGTCCCGTCCTCCCCTGTTCATCTGATAGGCTGCCGGCCTAGTGCTGGCAGGCAGCCTATCAGAGGCCGAGTTCAGGAGGCGCGATGACGTCATCGCGCCGCCTGAGCCGTACAGCGCGGACACAGGCCGGAAGAGGCCTGCATCGCATCGCTGCCAAGGAGGTAAGTATGTGTTTTTTGTTTTTTTTTGTGTTTTTTTTTTACTCAAATCATATGTGGGGGCTACTGGCACATAAGGGGGTCACTGGCGCCTATAGGCTGGGCTACTGGAGCATAAGGGGACTACTGGCACATAAGGGGGCTTGCTGGCACATAAGGGGGCTTGCTGGCACATAAGGGGGCTACTGGTACATGGGGGGCTACTGGTATATAAGGGGCTTGCTGGCACATAAGGGGGCTACTGGCACATAAGGGGCTACTGGCACATAAGGGGGTCACTGGCACATAAGGGGGCTACTGGAGCATAAGGGGACTACTGGCACATAAGGGGGCTTGCTGGCACATAAGGGGGCTACTGGCGCATAGGGGGACTACTGGCACATAAGGGGGCTACTGGTACATGGGGGGCTACTGGTATATAAGGGGCTTGCTGGCACATAAGGGGCTTGCTGGCACATAAGGGGCTTGCTGGCACATAAGGGGCTTGCTGGCACATAAGGGGCTACTGGCACATAAGGGGGCTTGCTGGCACATAAGGGGGCTACTGGCACATAAGGGGGCTACTGGCACATAAAGGGGCTTGCTGGCACATAAAGGGCTACTGGCACATAAGGGGGACTACTGGCACATAAGGGGCACTACTGGCACATAAGGGGGCTACTGGCACATAAGGGGCTACTGGCACATAAGGGGGCTACTGGCACATAAGGGGGCTACTGGCACATAAAGGGGCTTGCTGGCACATAAAGGCTACTGGCACATAAGGGGGACTACTGGCACATAAGGGGCACTACTGGCACATAAGGGGAGCTACTGGCACATAAGGGGGCTTGCTGGCACATAGGGGGCTACTGGCGCATAAGGGGGCTTGCTGGCACATAAGGGGCTACTGGCACATAAGGGGCACTACTGGCACATAAGGCGGGCTATTATTATTGTTATAAGGCCGCCTCTGTATATTGTTATTATAATGGCCCCCTCTGTACTATTCTTATCTTAATAGCCCCCACTGTATTAGTATTATTATTATTTATACAGAGGGGCCGTTATTATAATAATAGCACAGAGAGGGCCTTTATATTAATAATAATACCGAGCTGTGTTGCCATGTTGGAGGGGGAGAATTGGGATATACCCTATATACTGTGTATTATATTATGGGGGCACTAGGAGGAAGGCGGGAGAGGAGCACTATGGGGGCATTTACTAGGGGCACTATATAGGGGTATTTCATACTGGTACATTATGGGGACATTAGCTGAGCTGGGGTATTACAAGGGGGTATTTTTTGCACTGTATATTAAAAGGAGAATTATTACTACAGGGGGTATTATGGTGGGCTTTATTACTCCCCCATGTTATGACCCCCCAGTAGCAGCACCAGCCTCTCCCTGCTCTGCTATCCCTCTGATCCTTCTCCAAATCCTTATTCTGATATCTTTCTCTTTAGGATAAAACACATCATCAGCTCCGCCGATCCCCACAGTATACCTCTACACCGATCCCCCAGCCAAAGTGTGAAGTGGTGTCCGAGATCCCCAAGGGCCAAGCAACTGTAAGTTTTCATGTGAAATATGTTTGTTATACACATATAGCATACACTGCGCACAGCGTCATTGATTACTATGACGCCGTGCGCTTCGTGTCGCCGCTACAGTACCGTAAGGGCAGATCATCTGATGGGGGCGTCAATTTTTATCTTGCCTAGGGCGGCAAAAATTCTTGCACCGGCCCTGCATCACTGTGTGCATTATCCCTGTACTGTGACATCACCGTGTTTATTATCCCTGTACTGTGACATCACTGTGTTTATTATCGCTGTACTGTGACATCACTGTGTTTATTATCTCTGTACTGTGACATCACTGTGTGTATTATCCCTGTACTGTGACATCACTGTGTTTATTATCCCTGTACTGTGACATCACTGTGTGTATTATCGCTGTACTGTGACATCACCGTGTTTATTATCCCTGTACTGTGACATCACCGTGTTTATTATCCCTGTACTGTGACATCACTGTGTTTATTATCTCTGTACTGTGACATCACTGTGTTTATTATCTCTGTACTGTGACATCACTGTGTGTGTTATTTCTGTACTGTGACATCACTGTGTGTATTATCGCTGTACTGGGACATCACTGTGTTTATTATCCCTGTACTGTGACATCACTGTGTTTATTATCCCTGTACTGTGACATCACTGTGTGTATTATCCCTGTACTGTGACATCACCGTGTTTATTATCGCTGTACTGTGACATCACTGTGTTTATTATCGCTGTACTGTGACATCACTGTGTTTATTATCCCTGTACTGTGACATCACTGTGTTTATTATCCCTGTACTGTGACATCACTGTGTGTATTATCCCTGTACTGTGACATCACTGTGTTTATTATCCCTGTACTGTGACATCACTGTGTTTATTATCTCTGTACTGTGACATCACTGTGTGTATTATCCCTGTACTGTGACATCACTGTGTTTATTATCTCTGTACTGTGACATCACTGTGTTTATTATCCCTGTACTGTGACATCACTGTGTGTATTATCGCTGTACTGTGACATCACTGTGTTTATTATCCCTGTACTGTGACATCACTTTATTATCCCTGTACTGTGACATCACTGTGTTTAACATCCCTGTACTGTGACATCACTGTGTTTATTATCCCTGTACTGTGACATCACTGTGTTTATTATCCCTGTACTGGGACATCACTGTGTTTATTATCCCTGTACTGTGACATCACTGTGTGTATTATCTCTGTACTGTGACATCACTGTGTTTATTATCTCTGTACTGTGACATCACTGTGTTTATTATCTATGTACTGTGACATCACTGTGTTTATTATCCTTGTACTGTGACATCACTGTGTTTATTATCCCTGTACTGTGACATCACTGTGTTTATTATCTCTGTACTGTGACATCACCGTGTTTATTATCTCTATACTGTGACATCACTGTATTTATTATCCCTGTACTGTGACATCACTGTGTGTATTATCTCTGTACTGTGACATCACTGTGTTTATTATCCCTGTACTGTGACATCACTGTGTGTGTTATTTCTGTACTGTGACATCACTGTGTGTATTATCGCTGTACTGGGACATCACTGTGTTTATTATCCCTGTACTGTGACATCACTGTGTTTATTATCCCTGTACTGTGACATCACTGTGTGTATTATCCCTGTACTGTGACATCACCGTGTTTATTATCCCTGTACTGTGACATCACTGTGTTTATTATCGCTGTACTGTGACATCACTGTGTTTATTATCGCTGTACTGTGACATCACTGTGTTTATTATCCCTGTACTGTGACATCACTGTGTTTATTATCCCTGTACTGTGACATCACTGTGTGTATTATCCCTGTACTGTGACATCACTGTGTTTATTATCCCTGTACTGTGACATCACTGTGTTTATTATCTCTGTACTGTGACATCACTGTGTGTATTATCCCTGTACTGTGACATCACTGTGTGCATTATCTCTGTACTGTGACATCACTGTGTTTATTATCCCTGTACTGTGACATCACTGTGTGTATTATCGCTGTACTGTGACATCACTGTGTTTATTATCCCTGTACTGTGACATCACTTTATTATCCCTGTACTGTGACATCACTGTGTTTAACATCCCTGTACTGTGACATCACTGTGTTTATTATCCCTGTACTGTGACATCACTGTGTTTATTATCCCTGTACTGGGACATCACTGTGTTTATTATCCCTGTACTGTGACATCACCGTGTTTATTATCCCTGTACTGTGACATCACTGTGTTTATTATCCCTGTACTGTGACATCACTGTGTGTATTATCTCTGTACTGTGACATCACTGTGTTTATTATCTCTGTACTGTGACATCACTGTGTTTATTATCTATGTACTGTGACATCACTGTGTTTATTATCCTTGTACTGTGACATCACTGTGTTTATTATCCCTGTACTGTGACATCACTGTGTTTATTATCTCTGTACTGTGACATCACCGTGTTTATTATCTCTATACTGTGACATCACTGTATTTATTATCCCTGTACTGTGACATCACTGTGTGTATTATCTCTGTACTGTGACATCACTGTGTTTATTATCCCTGTACTGTGACATCACAGTGTTTATTATCCCTGTACTGTGACATCACTGTGTGTATTATCGCTGTACTGTGACATCACTGTGTGTATTATCCCTGTACTGTGACATCACTGTGTTTATTATCCCTGTACTGTGACATCACTGTGTTTATTATCCCTGTACTGTGACATCACTGTTTTTACTATACCATTTTACTAGTATTTTTGTTGCATTGTCTTAGTAACATTTTTCATATGTATTTTTTCTATGCAGGAGTCGATGGAAAAATGGCTGAATAAACACCAAACCTAGAACATGCTGTGATTTGAAAAAAAATGTCAAACAATCGTCCCCATGGCATTGATGAAAAATCAGCGTGAAACCCCCCTAACGGTACCTGACCACTTGGCGGTATGCGAGATAAACTGCAGCGCAGCACAGCACCAGCGCAGTGTATCGGTGTCTACACAATACTTATGTTCACTTTTGGGATGTTTTTTAGATGGAAATTGACCGGCCGTTTGGCTCTACACATCCTCAGCATGTCAACGATGTTTGTGGCTTTAGCTGCGGATTTCACCCTTTTCTCATGAAGGCGAGATCTGTGGCAAAACCGCATCTAATCCGCACCAAAAACCCTTGTTAGAAATTGCGTTTTTTTGTGTGGTTTGTGAGCAGAAATGCACAGAAATCTATTCGGAAATTCACAAGCATTTGCATTTACATTAGTTTTTTTGGTGTAGTTTTTGTATAAACATGTTTTAAGAGTACTTTCACACTAGCGTTATTCTTTTCCGGTATTGGGTCTCAATACCGAAAAAAACCCACTTTCGTTTTGTCCCAATGCATTCTGAATGGAAAGCAATCCGTTCAGTATGCATCAGGATGTCTTCCGTCCCGTCCCTTCTACTGTACTTGACCAGACAAAATACCGCAGCTTGCCAAAATTCCGGAAAACTACCATACTTGCCAGATCCGGCATTCATTTCCATTGAAATGTATTAATGTCGGATCCAGTACCAAGTGTTCCGGAAATTGCCACATCGCCGCATCTGGTTTTCCGGTCTGCGCATGCACAGTTCTTTCTAGCTTTGAAAAAATTAAATACCGGATCCGTTATTCCAGATGGTACCAATCAATGAATAAGTTCAACAGATCCGGCAAAAACAGATTTCCGTTGTCGGAACTGCCTGCCGGATCCGAACAACGCTAGTGTGATAGTACCCTAATGCGTTTTTTATTTCAGATAGGATGAAGAAATGCCTGAAATAAAATATTACTGCTTCAACATGCCCGAAAAACACCAAAAATAGAAAAAGTGACCATTTTCCAAAAATGCAAAAAAGCCTCTAATATGTAAAAGTGCTAGAAACCTCCGTGTGTGAATCCAACCTTAGGGCTCATGCTTACACCAGTGTTTGGTCAGTGATTTCCATCAGCGAGGGCTCACGCACACAAACATATTTTCTTTCTGTGTCTGTTCAGTTTTTTTTTGCGGACCATCTGCGAAACCATTTACTTCAATGGCTACTCCGTTTGCATTCTGATTCCGTAATTTCGTACCATAAATAATAGAACATGTCCTATTATTGTCCGCATTACGGGTAGGACAAGGATAGGACTGTTCTATTAGGGGCCAGCTGTTCCGTTCCGCAAAATACGAAATGCACACGGACGTCCTCCGTATTTTTGGCGGACCACAAAATACATACGGTTGTGTGCATGAGCCCTTATAGAGTTACTATGACTCAGAGCTGAGTGTATGGACTACTCTCCTGTTCACAGACACCTCTCCACATCCACAGAAAAGTGCATGCAACACCCACCGCGCTAATCCCCCGGCGATCGGCAGATATCGGGGTCGTAACTGAGAGTAAAGATATTTGTGAACCTCACCAATATAATATTCCAAACCGTAGAAGAAAAACCTCACTCGTCCACCGCCTATTTTGGGCGTACATTTTATATTATATTACAAAACTAATAGTCGTAGTATAAGTCTGAAAGCCCCCGCCGGCTGTGATGCAGGGTGGGGGCTGATCTCATACATTCACCTCCCCTGAGTCATGGCTTTTCGAGTGTAATTCTATCAAAAGCAGTACTGTGCCCGCAATGCCTGGCGATATTTACACCATCACCCATGGAATCCATAACAGGATTGACTGGTTGATACTTTGTATCAATTACTAAAATTAAAGAAGACGATGACCAAGCCAAGAGTTTCGTCTGAGCAGTTCCAAGATCGTGAGATTACGCTACCCGAGGCCAAGTATACTAATTGCTAAAAGAGCTTCCATCCAGATCTCAGAAGGCTTCCACCAAAACCTGCTGCCAATTACGAACAGAAGGCGTGTGCATCGCGACAACCTCATGAGATATAAGGTGGAGATAAACTGAATCCAGTCTCAGATTTAGGAACTGGGAAAACAGAGCTGGTGATGACTCGGGCAGCTAGACGTGACAAGCCTCTGAGAGAAGGAGACAGGTGGCCGAGCGACGGCTAACCAGGCCAGAAGGACAAGGACGAGAGCTTTAAAAAGTGCATTAAAACCTTCATACCCTCAGTAGCTACCCCTTTAGAACCCGGGGTGGCACTCAATAACATGGACAGAACATAAGAGAAGAACATTTACCTGGACTGTGGAAGACCCTGGAGGAGATGTGCTGGAGCAGGGAGGAAGGGCCTGGAGACGACCTCACACCAGACTTTGTACTGTGTCTTCTAAAATTAGTAGCAGGCCTGCATTGGCTGCTGATATGTGTCCTCACAAGGAATGCCAGGGCTGGGAGACCACAGGAGAAGGAGGAGGGGAAGGGAGCAGAGACCCTGTCAATCTCCACCCAGACCATGGCAGAGATCTGTCACTTCATAGATGTTCTACCAACACCACTGAGAACATGAGCCGATATCAAAGATCCAAAACAGTCCAACCTGTAGATCATGTACATAGGAGCAGTATTATAGTAGTTATATTCTTGTACATAGGAGCAGTATTATAGTAGTTATATTCTTGTACATAGGAGCAGTATTATAGTAGTTATATACTTGTACATAGGAGTAGTATTATAGTAGTTATATTCTTGTATATAGGAGCAGTATTATAGTAGTTATATTCTTGCACATAGGAGGCAGTATTATAGTAGTTATATTCTTGTACATAGGAGCAGTATTATAGTAGTTATATTCTTGTACATAGGAGGCAGTATTATAGTAGTTATATTCTTGTATATAGGAGCAGTATTATAGTAGTTATATTCTTGTACATAGGAGGCAGTATTATAGTAGTTATATTCTTGTACATAGGAGCAGTATTATAGTAGTTATATTCTTGTACATAGGAGGCAGTATTATAGTAGTTATATTCTTGTACATAGGAGCAGTATTATAGTAGTTATATTCTTGTACATAGGAGGCAGTATTATAGTAGTTATATTCTTGTACATAGGAGCAGTATTATAGTAGTTATATTCTTGTACATAGGAGGCAGTATTATAGTAGTTATATTCTTGTACATAGGAGCAGTATTATAGTAGTTCTATTCTTGTCCATAGGAGAGGATAGACGTGTGCTGCTGAGCTCCCTGCAGGGAGGGGCATGGCTTCTGACCCAGGTGGAGGGAGGGGAGCTGGGCTGATGATCCTGGGAAAGCCCAGAGCTTGGAGTGCGGCCTGCAGCATGGAGATGGTGGAAGCGATAAGCTGGAAATGGTGGCTGGTGAGTCTACTGAAACTTGTAGTGCTTCTGGATTAAGTACAACTGTGACAAAGAAAAGTTTGTTTAAACTGGAAAGGCGCATTTCTAAATTAAGAGATGAGATTAAGTCAGAGAATGATCCAAAGAAAAGCTGATGAAGTATGAATGCCTGGATGACTGCACACGTGAACTTGATATGTTAAAAGATAAACTAGATAAAGGTAAAAACGCAATACCTAAAGTGGAAAGCTGGGCAACGGAGAAAAGAGGGAGGCCAGAGCCCAGAATGTGAAGATAAAAGAAATCATAGAAATAAAAAGTAAAGATTATGGCGATGTGTACAATATGGTGAAGCAAGGAAACCCTCAGAGATGTGTGGGTGCAGCGCCTGGAGGGTCACTGCTTTCAGGGTCTCTATGTATGGGGTCCGAGCAGTCAGTCTCTGAAAATGCTGGGAATACAATGGAGCAAAGTGTGTCATCCAACAAGGGGTTAATTGCAGTGGACTCAGCTTGCAACCCTGGTGAAGTTAATGCGAGCAGCAATCCTGTGTGTGAACAGGAGAGTGCTTCATGTGCGGACATTGTGGATGAGACCCCGCTCAGTGCTGTGGATGAGACCCTGCTCAGTGTTGTGGATGAGACCCCGCTCGGTGCTGTGAACGAGACCCCGCTCAGTGCTGTGAGTGAGACCCCGCTCAGTGCTGTGAGTGAGACCCCACTGAGTGTTGTGGGTGAGACCCCGCTCAGTGCTGTGAGTGAGACCCCACTGAGTGTTGTGGGTGAGACCCCGCTCAGTGCTGTGAGTGAGACCCCACTGAGTGTTGTGGGTGAGACCCTGCTCAGTGCTTTGAATGAAACTCAGCTCTCAGAGGAGACAGCTATACAGACTGGAGCAGACATGGAAGTCAGTATACAGGACCCTCAGGCGTCCGCAGTGTCAGGTGCACAGCAGTCTGGAGCAGACATGGACCCCCAGCCGTCCACAGTGTCAGGTGCACAGCAGTCTGGAGCAGACATGGACCCTCAGCCGTCCGCAGTGTCAGGTGCACAGCAGTCTGGAGCAGATATGGACCCCCAGCCGTCCGCGGTGTCAGGTGCACAGCAGTCTGGAGCAGACATTGACCCTCAGCCGTCCGCGGTGTCAGGTGCGCAGCAGTCTGGAGCAGACACAGTTGGATCTGCAGGACGATCTGGAGTCAGTAAGCCTGTAGAGGAGAGGCCCAGCACTGTTCCTCCTGCTGACCGTCCACAATTCAGGAGACTGTTCTCCAATGTCACAAGGCCGGCTAACCCTCCACCTCAGAGAAAGAACGCTGTTAGGATTAAGTATACGGGTCCAGAAGAAAACCTCCCCTCCAGACTGTACATAGGGAAAGCACTTCTGAAGGACTTCATGAGGTTTAAGGCATCTGAGGTGTACGCCCTGATCCACATCCCCTCCAGCAGGATCTATGACGTCAGCTTTAAACTGCAGTATGATCTGGACTTATTCTGGAATATATACAATGACACGAAGGAACAGTCAATCTGGGAGCATCTACAGGTGATCCAGCTGTCCAAGCCTCAGGTAGTGAGGGCCACCATCTTGTTCCAGTCTGAGGTGGTGGCGCTGGCAGATCTGGAGCACTGGCTGAGCAGACAGTGTCTGTTGAAGAGTCATCCGGAAAAAATCTATGATGAGGAAGACATCTGGAATGGCGGATACACTGTGAGGATACAACTAGAGCAATACAATGGTGTGACCAGACATCTGCCGCACTCCTTCTACCTGGGCTCAGAGAGAGGATATGCTACTACCCGGTCAGCCGCGGCTGTGTCACAGATGTGGGGGCAGGCACCTCGCCATCAACTGCTCCCGTATTAAGTGCTCATTTTGTGGACAGTTTGGACATTCAAAGGACGACTGTACAGGTCCGGTCATCTGTAATCTGTGCTTAGGAGCTGGTCATACGTTCCGGGACTGTCCGCATGCGGATCACAATAACGGCAGTGATGAGATCTTCTTAGAGGCCATGGAGGAAGGTCAGGAGGATGTCACTGCAAGATACAGCCCCAGAAGCTGACGGTCCTCATACTGAAGAAATGCAAAGTACTAGTGACCCTGTTGTACAGAGCGATGGTCCTCCTGATGCACTACAAGCACCAGCAGAGTTAGAGACTGATCGTCCATCTACTCCATTACAAGTGCCAACATTTGCTGAACCAGAAGTACCAGCCATTGAAAAGGCTCCAAAATCCAGAAACCCTGCTGTGGAAACTAAAGTACCACCTGTAGCACTACAAGTACCAGCCACTGAAGAGAATTCTCATACGCAGAGTAAAGTGACCAGTAAACCAGTTGCCAAACCACCTAAAGAACTGCCCTCTACGTCCACAAAGCCTGACGGTCCGGCTGCAGGGCTCAGGAGGCTCAGGAAGCCCTCTGTGGATGAAGAGGGATTCCAGACTGTAAAAGAAAGAACAGCGCAGCAAAGAAAACCCCGGATCCGCCAGTGCTGGCCATAACCTCCGGGCAGTACGGTGCGCTAGGGGAAGGAGAGTCAGAGGAAAAAGTAGAGATGGAGTATGCTTCTTCACATAACCCTGATGGTGACCCCAGGAAGATGAACCTGACCCCCAGTGTCCACCAAAAGATGGGGCACTACAGGTCACAGCAGCGGAAGGAGGAAAAAGAGCAAGAAAACTAAGTGACCTGGATGAGGCTGAGAATCAGCTCTATAAATGTGAACAGTGTGAAGACTAAGAACAGGCGGCAGGCGATGTACCAGCGTCTGTCTCAGGAGAAGTCTGACATCTTCTGCTTACAGGAGACTTATCTGAAGAACAATGCTCAGGTGTTTGCAGCCAAGAGAGACTGGAGACATGGAGCATCTTTCTGGTCCTTTGGGCTGGAGAGAAATGACGGTGTGGCCATTCTCTTCAATAAGATGGAGGTTGAGGTGGAGAGAGTCCTGGAGATCTGTCCGGGCCGCTGTCTGATGCTGGACTTTATACTGGACACTGTGTATTATAGAGCCATTAACATCTATGCTCCTCAGACTAGAAAGGAGAGGAGGGAATTATTTCAGCAGATGAAGCCATATTGTTTTACATCCAGGGTGTTTATAATGTGCGGGGATTTTAATAGTGTCTCCTGTAATGTGGATCGTTCCAGTAGTCATAAGCAGCTGAGATATGATGAGAACTTCCTTAACAATATAGTCCAGCAGGCTCATTTAGTGGATCCCTATGTTGTACATAGCTCCGGTAGAGCCTACACTTACCATAAGGCCGGTAACGCCAGTAGAATAGACCGGGTGTATATAAAACGTGGAGTGAGGAGCTCTGATTACAGGACCGAGCCCCATAGAGTTCTCCGACCATTGTATGGTGAGTGTCACGCTGGATCTGGCCGGGGCCGTGGTCTGTGGTAGGGGCTACTGGAAGGCGAACAGCTCAGTGCTGCAAGATCCAAAGTTCAGGGAGGCCTTTACCACCTTCTATAATGAGCGGAGGACCACCCAGTGTATGTGTGATGACACAGCGGAGTGGTGGGAGGGTATGAAGGGTGATATCAAGCAGTTTCTCATACGTGCTGCGAGGAGGCATAGTAATGTGGAGTATATGAGGTATTCAGCGCTGAGGCTGCAGCTGAGCCGGGTATACGGTAAGATCAATAGTGGTGAGAAGGTAGATGGTAAGTACGTCACCCAGATAAAGCAGAAGATGCGAGAGCTGCAGTACGACCGCCTCAAGTCTCTCAAAGCAGAGGGGCAGTTTGATAATTGGGGAGTTCACAACCCAGACCCCTATATTGCCTGTAAGAACAGGGTCAGCAGGAAGCTCATGACCAGCCTGTTAGATGAACATGGGGTGGAGCAATCAGATCAGAGGAAACTCCACATGATTATTGGAGATTATTACAAAAATCTGTTTAAAGGCAGTCAGATAAGTGGTGACAGCGTCAGAACTTACCTGAAAGGCATCAAACTCCCAAAACTAGATCAAGCAGAAGCAGACGGCTTGGCCGAGCCCATAACTGAGGAGGAGGTGAAGAGGAGCATTGACTCCTTAAAAACCAAGAAGAGCCCGGGCCTGGACGGTCTGACCAGTGAATTCTATAAGGAATTCAGAGATGTATTAGCCCCAGACCTGGCGCAGGTCTATAATGATTGCCTTTCTGCCAGGAAACTTCTACAGTCACAGTATAAATCTGTTCTGGTTCTCCTGGCAAAGAAAGGAAATCTAAAAGACTTAAAAACTGGCGTCCATTGTCTTTACTGAACACCGATTATAAAGTCCTGGCCAAGATCTTGTATTATAGGCTGAGTGCGGTGGCGGATGACCTGATCATCTCCAACCAGGCGTGTGGTGTGAAAGGCCGGACTATAGAGGACTCATTGCTGCTGGTCAGGGAAGCGGTGACGTACATCAGGCAGCACAGCGTAGGAGCATATGTGGTGGGGTTAGACCAGAGCAAGGCTTTCGATAGAGTCCATCATGACTACCTGTACCAGGTGTTGTTGGAGTACGGACTTCCTGCACGCTTCGTACAATGGCTGCAGGTTCTCTATAAGGAGGCAGTAAGCCAGCCTCTGATTAATGGTCACTTGGCAGAACCCTTCAGGACCATGTCTGGTGTAAGGCAGGGCTGCCCTCTAAGCCCATTATTATATGTCTTCAGTCTGGATCCTTTTTAAGAAAGTTGCAGGATAATAGAAATCTCTTGGGGTTGAAATGTCACCTACAGAGTAAAACAGTGGAGGTGAAGTTCTGTGCTTATGCGGATGATGTGACGGTTCTGGTGTCGTCTAGTGATGATTGTGTGGCCCTACAACAGGAGATAGCAGCTTTCTCTCGAGTGTCGAATTCTGCTGTGAATATGGATAAGAGCGAGGCGTTGTGGCTGGGGGTGACCGCGGCGTCTTCTCAGTGCCCTTCAGAACAGTGCAGGACAAGATTAAGATTTTGGGAATTCAGTTTGGAACTGTAGATGATGGGAAGGTGAACTGGGAGGAGAAGCTGGCGGTGTGTGAGCAGAAGGTGCAGTGCTGGCGGCACTGGAAGCTGACTTATCAGGAGAAGATCCGCCTGCTGAAAAGCTTCCTGCTCCCGCTATTCCTCTACGTCAGTGTGGTGTTCCCAGTGCCCGATAAGCTGCTTACCAGACTGACCAATATCTTCTTCCACTTCTTGTGGGGTAATAGGGTGAATATAGTCAGGAGGAACATTGTCTATCTCCCCAGAAGGAGGGCGGCCTGTCCATGCCCTGCCCAGAGCTCTTCTTTAACCTAATGTTTCTGATGAAGAATTTCTCATTCTGTAAGAGTTCAGAGTTGAAGCTGTGGAGTTCTCTGTTTAAGAACCAGATCCAGCAGTTTGTCTCTGTGTGGTCGGTAGGTGACCCCATTAAGAGGATCTCGGGCGCATTAAGAATAACGTTTCCTGGTACGCGGTACATGTAATTAGTAAGATCATTAAATGGAAAATCTTATATGGTGATGTAAAGCAGCTCAGTAGGAAAGAGATGTATAAGAACCTGCTGATATCTCAGTTTAGTGTCCAAATCCAGCTGAAGAACGCCCCGAACCTGGATGTAAAACAGGCTGTGAGAATCCTGGAGGACCCCAGAGTCCCCGCTCACATGAAGGATGTGTCATGGCTGGCATTTCACGGTAAAATGTATGTCAGGGACAATCTAAAGTGTAGAAATGTGCCAGACAGATCCTGCCCTAGAGAGCAATGCCGTCAGGTACTGGAGACCATGGAGCATCTTCTGCTGGACTGTCCGTTCAGTCTCCAGGTATGGGAGGCCGTGTCACTGTCCCTTCAGTTACCCCATCTAGTCGGGCAGCCGTACCCTCAGCTCTTGTATGGAGACTTCCCCGAGATCTCAGACAATATAGTAGAAGTTCCCTGTATGTAGTGAATGTGGTGACCATGTACCATCTGTGGTGTGCGCGGTGCTGCCTGGTCATCAACAGGGAACTCCTGACCGGTGATAAAATCTTACATAATATCCTGGAAAGTCTGAAGACGATATATAAGAAAGACGGGAAAAATAACCGCAATAACGTGTACTGGAGGAACATTAATGTGTCAGCATTTGTATAATGGATTGTGATGTTTATCAAAGTGATGTAACTTTATATTATTTATTCTTTTCTATGATTTTATTGTAAATGTATTGTAATATTTTGTTGCCTGTTTTTAAATAAAAAGATCATTATAGTAGTTATATTCTTGTACATAGGAGGCAGTATTATAGTAGTTATATTCTTGTACATAGGAGCAGTATTATAGTAGTTATATTCTTGTACATAGGAGGCAGTATTATAGTAGTTATATTCTTGTACATAGGAGCAGTATTATAGTAGTTATATTCTTGTACATAGGAGGCAGTATTATAGTAGTTATATTCTTGTACATAGGAGCAGTATTATAGTAGTTATATTCTTGTACATAGGAGGCAGTATTATAGTAGTTATATTCTTGTACATAGGAGCAGTATTATAGTAGTTATATTCTTGTACATAGGAGCAGTATTATAGTAGTTATATTCTTGTACATAGGAGGCAGTATTATAGTAGTTATATTCTTGTACATAGGAGCAGTATTATAGTAGTTATATTCTTGTACATAGGAGGCAGTATTATAGTAGTTATATTCTTGTACATAGGAGCAGTATTATAGTAGTTATATTCTTGTACATAGGAGGCAGTATTATAGTAGTTATATTCTTGTACATAGGAGGCAGTATTATAGTAGTTATATTCTTGTACATAGGAGCAGTATTATAGTAGTTATATTCTTGTACATAGGAGCAGTATTATAGTAGTTATATTCTTGTACATAGGAGCAGTATTATAGTAGTTATATTCTTGTACATAGGAGGCAGTATTATAGTAGTTATATTCTTGTACATGAGGAGCAGTATTATAGTAGTTATATTCTTGTACATAGGAGCAGTATTATACTAATTATATTCTTGTACATAGGAGCAGTATTATAGTAGTTATATTCTTGTACATAGGAGGCAGTATTATAGTAGTTATATTCTTGTATATAGGAGCAGTATTATAGTAGTTGTATTCTTGTATATAGGAGACAGTATTATAGTAGTTATATTCTTGTACATAGGAGGCAGTATTATAGTAGTTATATTCTTGTACATAGGAGTAGTATTATAGTAGTTATATTCTTGTACATAGGAGGCAGTATTATAGTAGTTATATTCTTGTACATGAGAGCAGTATTATGGTAGTTATATTCTTGTACATAGGAGGCAGTACTATAGTAGTTATATTCTTGTACATAGGAGCAGTATAGTAGTTATATTCTTGTACATAGGAGCAGTATTATAGTAGTTATATTCATGTACATAGGAGGCAGTATTATAGTAGTTATATTCTTGTACATAGGAGCAGTATTATAGTAGTTATATTCTTGTACATAGGAGCAGTATTATAGTAGTTATATTCTTGTACATAGGAGGCAGTATTATAGCAGTTATATTCTTGTACATAGGGGCAGTATTATAGCAGTTATATTCTTGTACAAAGGAGCAGTATTATAGTAGTTATATTCTTGTACAAAGGAGGCAGTATTATAGTAGTTATATTCTTGTACATAGGGGCAGTATTATAGAAGTTATATTCCTGTACATAGGAGCAGTATTATAGTAGTTATATTCCTATACATAGGAGGCAGTATTGTAGTAGTTATATTCTTGTACATAGGAAGCAGTATTATAGTAGTTATATTCTTGTACATAGGAGCAGTATTATAGTAGTTATATTCTTGTACATAGGAGGCAGTATTATAGTAGTTATATTTTTGTACATAGGAGGCAATATTATAGTAGTTATATTCTTGTACATAGAAGCAGTATTATAGTAGTTATATTCTTGTACATAGGAGCAGTATTACTATAATACTGCTCCTATGTACAAGAATATAACTACTATAATACTGCTCCTATGTACAAGAATATAACTACTATAATACTGCTGCTATATACAAGAATATAACTACTATAATACTGTTGCCATGTACAATAATATACCTACTGTAATACTGCTCCTATGTACAGGAATATAACTACTATAGTACTGCTCCTATGTACAAGAATATAACTACTATAATACTGCCTCCTGTATACAAGAATATAACTACTATAATACTGCTCCTATGTACAAGAATATAACTACTGTAATACTGCTCCTATGTACAAGAATATAACTACTATAATACCGCCTCCTATGTACAAGAATATAACTACTATAATACTGCTTCTATGTACAAGAATATAACTACTATAATACTGCTCCTATGTACAAGAATATAACTACTATAATACTGCTCCTATGTACAAGACTATAACTACTATAATACTGCATCCTATGTACAAGACTATAACTGCTATAATACTGCTCCTATGTACAAGAATATAACTACTATAATACTGCTCCTATGTACAAGAATATAACTACTATAATACTGCCTCATGTACAAAATATAACTACTATAATACTGCATCCTATGTACAAGACTATAACTACTATAATACTGCTCCTATGTACAAGAATATAACTACTATAATACTGCTCTATGTACAAGAATATAACTACTATAATACTGCTCTTATGTACAAGAATATAACTACTATAATACTGCTCCTATGTACAATAAAACTGCTAAAATACTGCTCCTATGTACAAGAATATAACTACTATAATACTGCTCCTCTGTACAAGAATATAACTTCTATAATACTGCTCCTATGTACAAGAATATAACTACTGTAATACTGCTCTTATGTACAAGAATATAACTACTAGAACACAGCCTCCTATGTACAAGAATATAACTATTATAGTTATATTCTTGTATATAGGAGCAGTATTATAGTAGTTATATTCTTGTACATAGGAGACAGTATTATAGTAGTTATATTCTTGTACATAGCAGCAGTATTATAGTAGTTATATTCTTGTACATAGGAGCAGTATTATAGTAGTTATATTCTTGTACATAGCAGAAGTATTATAGTAGTTATATTCTTGTACATAGGAGCAGTATTATAGTAGTTATATTCTTGTATATAGGAGCAGTATTATAGTAGTTATATTCTTGTACATAGGGGCAGTATTATAGTAGTTATATTCTTGTACATAGGAGCAGTATTATAGTAGTTATATTCTTGTACATAGGAGCAGTATTATAGTAGTTATATTCTTGTACATAGGAGCAGTATTATAGTAGTTATATTCTTGTATACAGGAGGCAGTATTATAGTAGTTATATTCTTGTACATAGGAGCAGTATTATAGTAGTTATATTCTTGTACATAGGAGCAGTATTATAGTAGTTATATTCTTGTACATAGGAGCAGTATTATAGTAGTTATATTCTTGTACATAGGAGCAGTATTATTTTTTTCCTTTATACATTTTAATTTTAGTCATCTCAAAAAATACAATCTGTAAAAAGACAAAGTTACAGAATCATCCCCTAATACTGTAAATAAATCCAGAAAACCTGAATCTTTCACCAATTTTCTACAGAGATGGCTATTTTCCCAGTAATAAAAAAACAAAGTTGAGAGGCCATAAAATAACCCCTAAAATAGGGGAGGTTAAGACCTCCCGATTGTAGGGCATAGAAAAAAAGAGCACCTTTAATCTCACGCGCTTCCTCCCCCATAATAAGTCATTGATCATCCGTTCTATAAATCTAAAATACTTATCTTCAATCCATATAGGCGAATTGCGAAGAACATATAGAACCTGGGGCAGCACCACCATTTTTATTAATGAAATTCTGTCCGCTCTTGCGGGCAGAGTTTTTTGCCATATCTTAATTTTAGATCTCAACTTTGACAATAAAGGAATCAAGTTGAGTTGTAGATAATCTTGAATTTTGGCAGAAACTGGTATCCCCAGGTATTTTATTGAATCTGAGATCAATAACCGATTAGTAGAGTTTTCCATAGATCCACGCAATTCGTCTACAGGGAGAAGAGCAGTCTTCTCCCAATTAACCTCCAGGCCAGAAGAATCAGAAAATAGGTTAACTAATTCCATTATTCGAGGAAGTGTATTTTCTGTTTGATGGATAAAAAACAGGATATCATCTGCATATAGGGATATACGGTCCAGTTTCCCCATTACACCAAAGCCGGCCACTCTCGAATCCTGCCTTATACTAGCTGCGAGAGGTTCAATATAGATATTAAATAAAAGAGGGGAGAGAGGACATCCTTGTCGAGTACCTCTTCCCAATACAAAGCTCTCTGTCAGCGTATCATTAATCCTGATCTTGGCAACTGGACATTTATATAGCAACTGAACCATCGCCATGAACTTGGGGCCAAAATTCATTTTTTTCATCACCTCTCAGAAAAACACCCACTCGACCCTGTTGAACGCTTTAGTGGCATCCAACGACAGGACCGAGCGGGCGCCGCTGCCAGGAGACTGACTATTAGTGAGGAACCTATGCAGGTTATGATGGGTGCCCCGTTTCGGCATAAAGCCATTTTGATCTGGATGAATCACAGAAGACATAACCCGGGAGAGCCTCTTAGCCAAAACTTTTGATAATAACTTAACATCCGAATTTAATAAGGAAATTGGTCTATATGAGCTCAAATCCACCGGATCTTTGTCTTTTTTGGGAATTAGAACTATCAAGGCTTCCATCATGGACTGTGGCAGAGCCCCTCCGTGCGATGCTTGAGAAAATACTTCCAGTAGGTGGGGGAGGATGGCATCACTATACTTACGATAAAATTCATATGGAAGACCATCTGACCCTGGCGATGAGTTCCCAGAGATAGACCTCAAGACCTCTTGAATCTCTGAAAGAGACAATTCTCTTTCCAGAATTTTTTTTGGGACTTCCGTTAGCATCGGAAGAGAAATTTTCTCCAGGAACTGCCTCGCCAGGTCAGGTGGCAAACCAGGAGAAGCTCTATATATCTGGGAGAAGTATTGCAGAAAAGTATCTCTAATTCCCTCTGGGTCTGATATAATTACACCGTCTAGGTTACGGATCAGAGTAATAGCTTTCCTTTTCTTGTCCTGTTGTGAAATTATTCTAGCTAAAAGCTTGCCAGGGCGTCCGGACTTCTGTCCCAAAAATAGTCTATGGTTTGCTTTCTCGATTACATAGTCCTTCAGAGAACAGCTAGCCTTCTGCATCTCTTCCTTATTATATTCAGTAGATTGATTAATAAATCGCTCCGTTGTGGATGCCACGATCTTAACCAAGTCCTCCTCTTTTTTCCTAAATGTTCTCCTCGCAGCAGTAATATCGCTTATAAGGACCCCCCTCAGATACGCTTTCAGAGCGTCCCAAACTGAATTGATGTTGGCAGAGGGGAGATTCACCTCCCAAAAGGAGGATACATGTAATTTAGTAGACTGATAATTATCCATAATGATAAGCCAATATGGATTCAATTTAAAACCAAGCCCCCTATTATCTTTGTTCACCCCAGTGCGGACCTCAATTGATACGGGTGAGTGGTCTGAAACTGTTCTTACTCCATATCGTATCTTTCTAATATTATTCAAATTACTCTCATTGGTAAGCGCCAAATCAATCCTGGACATTGCTCTGCCCCCCTGCTAACACAGGAGTATACTCTCTTTCCTCCGCCAACGTGTTCCCATATATCCACCAATCCAACTTCAAAACAAAACTAAGGCAATGGAGAATTACAGATGTTCCTTCCCCGATCTGCATCTAAAGTCAGTCTGTCCTTTTTAGGATCCATGACAGCGTTAAAGTCTCCTATCAGGACAAGCCGACATTCTGGTTTCTTTTCCAAAAAACGCTATAGTTGGGTAAGTCGATACATCGAAAATGGCGGAGGTATGTAGAAAAAGGCGAGAATATAACTATAACCATAGAGCCTGCCATACAGAAAAATAAATCTACCCTGATCATCTATATAGGATTCTAATAAAGAAAAATCGATAGAGTTATGAATCAGGACCGATACACCCCTAGAGGCACTACTAAAAGTGGAATGATAGGACTGGGAATGCCATCCCATCATCAAGGGGTTACTGTCTCTTTAGTGAGATGGGTTTCCAATATGCAAATAATTGCAGGAAGGTATCTTTTCATTGCATCCATGATAGCTTGCCTCTTAACCCTTTCCCCAAGACCTCTAACGTTCCAAGAGACGATTCTAATAGACATCAGTTAAGGAAGGGAAAAAAAAACCAAAAAAAAAAACCCTTTCCCTGCAAGGTAAATTCCCTCCCTCACTCCCCCTCCCCCCTCCACTGGTCCGCCCGATCTAGTCAGCAAACCTCTATCTTCCGGCCGTTCTCCCCCCCCCCCCCCCCACTAGTCCCATCCCCCTTCCATCCCCTCCATCACTTCGTTACAAAAAGTTTCATATGCCCATTTGCTCCATCCAATCCAGCGCTTGTTGTGGTTTTTCAAAAAATTGGGAAGTCCCATTATAAATCACTCTTAATTTCGCTGGGTACTGTAAGGAATATTTAATGTCCTTGGACGCCAAGCGTTTCTTTATCTCAATGAAACTTCTTTTTTTTTGAGTCTGCCGAGCAAAATCAGGGAAGAATAACAATTTAGTACCTTGATATTCAATGGGTGAACATTCTCTTGCTTTTCTCAGTATCATATCTCTATCCATAGATAACAGCAGCTTCATTAAGATTACTCGCGGCGGCCTCCCTGGGATGGGTTTCCCCCCTGGTATCCGATGGGCTCTTTCTGTTTGAAACATAGAAGAGAAATGTTCACTGCCCAGGTTTTTCAAAATCACATCCTTAAGTTGTTCAGCTAACTGCCGGCCTTCAACTCCTTCTGGAAATCCAACTATGCGGATATTATACCGCCTTGATCTGTTTTCCAAGTCCTCCAGCTTATTTTGTAAAAGGTGATTTTCTGAAGCAAAGAGACAGAGTCTTGGATTTTATCATATCCATATCAGATTGCAGAGAGTCGACCGTCCTTTCCACATTAAGAACTCGATCACGGATTTTTGCCAGATCTTCTCTTATTAAGGATAGGTCACTCTGCATTGACCCCAATTGAGTGGACATCCCCTGCACTAGCGTGCCATTATTTTTCACAGCGCACAAGATTTTTTCCAGAGCTGAGGGGTCATGTTCGATTTCTGTTCGCGACAGCAGACTTTCCTCCCCTCCTTCCTGACCTGCCTCTGGTGGCCCATCCTCAAAAAGTTCCTCCACTTGAGGAGCTTTAACAGTTTTTTTAGGGTTCGTACTCATTTTCCCTTTAAATAGGCCCTTTTCATTAAGGGAGGGGGATTTCAAGAACTTGTCGATTTTGCTCTCTGGTGTCTTAGACCCCAGCTTTGTTCCAGAGGAGTCAATCGACCGCTGCTTTGGAGCCATTGATCACCTTTCAATATATTTTTTTGATTTTGATTTTAAAAAGTCTTTTTCTTCTTTTCTTTTTTTTTTTCTTTTTTTTTTCTTTTCTTCTTTCTTCCCCTTTTCCTCTCTGCTTTCTCCCTTTTTTTTTTTAGATTTATTCCTCCCCTTTCCTCTTTTTTTTTTTTTTCTTAAACCCCTTTCAGTTTTCTTTTCTCTCCTTCTTTATATTCTATTATTATTCTTCTTTGCTCTTTTCTACCTGCATTTATTCTGCTTTCAACACTGGTTTTATTTTAACCTTTAATTTCACTCCCTTTTTTTTTTTTTTCCTTTTTCCCTTTTTGCTCTCTTTTCCTTTATTCCCCTTACTCCCCTTTCTTCAAATACCGAATATCAAAGTCTATAGTATGAAGCGGAGCCACACAAAGAAATACATAATGTGGACAAAGGGGAGAACAGAGAAAAAATATATCAAGGCACTTTTTCTCACTTGTCCGTCGTTTTCACCCAATGGGACTGGGCGGGAGGCAAGAGGCCCACCGAAGCAACCGAAGGTCCGAGCCCGACACCAGTGCAGGGGGAGAGCAGAGACATCCGGTCCGGCAGAAGAGCAGGCGGGGCAGGCAGGAGCAGCCGAATAAAGCCAGAGCAGGAGAGGAGAAACGGGGGAGACAAAAGACAGGAGAAGTCCAACCAAGCCGGGCAGCAAGCAACCGACGGCCCTCGGAGGTTCTATAAGCGGCGACCGGCAGCAGGCAGGAGACCGCAAAGGATCCGGCATTCTCGAGACAGTGGGAGGCGACGGTAGGAGGCGACAGGGTGGTCCGGCGGCTCACACTCGCTGTGAGCAGCAGCAAACACCGGGCAGGGAGCCCCAAAAAGTCTGGCGTTTTCTCGCGGCAGCAGGAGGCGGCGGAGGGGGTCTGGCGTGCCAGGAACTCAAGGCATCAGAGAGCCAGGGAACCAGGAGAGCGAGGAGGGATGGAGAAGGGCAGGAGGAGGAGAGCGCGGCGTGTCGTGTTCACGTCACGTCACGTCATCACACGCCTGAGCCATAGGAGCAGTATTATAGTAGTTATATTCTTGTACATAGGAGCAGTATTATAGTAGTTATATTCTTGTACATAGGAGGCAGTATTATAGTAGTTATATTCTTGTACATAGGAGCAGTATTATAGTAGTTATATTCTTGTACATAGGAGGCAGTATTATAGTAGTTATATTCTTGTACATAGGAGCAGTATTATAGTAGTTATATTCTTGCACGTAGGAGGCAGTATTATAGTAGTTACTGTATTTTTTGGCCTATAAGATAGACCTTTGCTTTTAAATTGTATAAATTACTTTGATTATTTAAACAAGACCTCGTACTTCATTAGAATACACAACATACTACTGCATCCAGAAGTAAGACAAATGATGGAAACGCTCTCAATATGACTATCATGCCGCTCTTCGAGTTAACCCTTACAGCCCCAAATGCCTGCTCACTTTGTCGCAGAGAAATACAACCGTTCATCACACCCCAAAATATCACAACCCTATTCAACACATAGGAACCACTTCAAGTCGCCTCATACTACTAAAATATAATGCTCATAGCTGAAGCCCTTACTACCACATCTAAAAAAAATACCCTCTAAAGAATCATTAACACAAAAAGACAACAGAAACATTCCATGCAAGTGATGTGTGCATGCCAAGTCTTTATCCAGGAGGGAATAAGGCGCCAGGTCTCCTGGACAGGAGTGCTTTAGACGCTCCTGGGAATAGAGTCTCGGAGTTCAATTTCCAGACCCTGTGCAAACAGAGGTGCAAGAGTGTTTTCCTCCTTGAATTGTGTTCCGTATTATACGGGCATGCATGAAAATTCTCAGGAACAGGTCCCCAGGAATGACTATCCATGCCAGGTCATTATGCCCATTGGTAATCCTGCTAGAAGCCACTTTCTTTCAAACAGTGTCAGCGTTGGTGGCAGGGAGCCCTGGAATAGACTCCATTAAGCGCAGTGGATAGTCTTTGGTTTCCACAAGGTTGGCTTGAGTCCCTCCAGCTCAGGCTTGGACTGGCCCATAGGGGAATAGGTAAATCCCCCGGTGGGCCTTTGTGCAAGATAGGCCCCTAGTCTCCCACCCCTTGCACAAGAGGCACAGTAGAAAGATAGTCATTTTAGATGCATAAGGTGGCTGTAATGACTTCTGGGCACAAAGGCAGGCCAACCAGTATGCATTTTCTCGTTGACTTGCCTTCTCAAAATCGCAGCAGATACACCAATAATCAATCATTTTGAGCATGTTGCTGCTGCTTACCGCTGTGTGAACAGGTGGCATTTGTATGCAGCTGTACAGTGGGCCCCCAGAATTAATTTTTCTGGTGGGCTCTAGACCCAGCCCGACACTGTACAGCTGGTGTTCCCTTACAAACTTGAGAAGGTCCTTGTAGTACCAGGGGTGTCCCAGGTGTAGGGATAGGAGCTGTCCCACTTGTCCCAACCTAGCTTCTTTCAGAAAGGCAGGAGAAAGAACTGGGACACCAGCCCACCGAGGCTTCTTCCTTGGATATCAGGGTCCTGTGGATGCAGTAGCTCATAACGGCCGTCCGCAGCAGAGTGGGGATATCTGGAATTCCTTTCCCACCCTTGCGGGGTTCCTTGTACACGACTTTCCATTTTGCAGCTTTAGATAAAGCGAAAGACCGTCTTAGTAATGGCCTGCTAAACAGCAACTTGGAGGCCAAGCTTGCGCCATGTACTGGAGAAACGGCAGGATCTTGTTCCTCAGCATGAGTCTTTCCTTCGATGGTGAGTTGTCTGAAGCTCCACACTGCAATCATTTGGTTGACCTTTGCCAAACGATATTGCCAGGACTTTAGGGCTGCTCCTTCTTTCTCAAACCAGACTCCCAGGATCTTGATGAAGTCCGGATGATCAAAGAAATAACAAGGGGGCTGTAAGAATTTAGGGCCCACTCCTTGAACAGCCTGGCCTCTGACTTCCAGTAGCTGACCTTAGCTCCTGAAGCCCAGCTGAATTTCTCGCAGGCCTGGACAAGCGCCGTCAACGAACCCTGGTCTGTGCAGAAGACGGTCACGTCGTCCATCGTTGGTCTGATCCTGGTGCGGTGATCCTTCTGAGCTTTGGATTTTACCGGATAGCGCTCTATAACAAACAAAAAGAAGACGTGAAGGAGGACAGCCTTGTCTGACTCCAGAGAGGACGGGAAAGGATCAGTCTTCGAGCTGCTCACCAGCACCATGCTGAAAATGTCAAGGTACATAAGGTGAACAAAGCAGCAGAAGGTTTCCCCAGCCCAAACCTTTGCAGCACTCTACCGATGAAGACGAAAGTGAAACAGAGTGATGTATTCTGTATCTAGAAAGACCTGAGAACCAGTACGTCTCAAAAGCATGCCGAACCAAAAGCAGGCGGTTTTCTTTCGGATAAGATCTGATCTTGCACATCTCATTGTAAGGCCTCATGCACAAAAACGTATATTCTTTCCGTGTTTTTTTTTTTCGGACTGTATGTGGAACCATTAATTTCAATGGGCACACTAAAAAACTGAAGTTACTCCGTGTGCATTCCGTTTCCGTATGTCTGTTCCGCAAACGAATAGAACATGTCCTATTATTGTCCGCATTATGGACAAGGATAAACACTTCCGTCCGTTCTGCAAAATACGGAATGCACATGGACGTCAACTGTATTTTTTGCGGATCCGTGTTTTGTGTGCATGAGGACTAAGAAAGATTACTCTGGTGGGATCTGCTGACTCCTACCTCCTTATGGGTAGAGAGGAGGTCTGCACACCGCACCTGTGCGGAGGGGATCTCCGCTATAAGTGGTGTATTATAGTAGGGTGGGGTGACTTGTTATTGGGATAACGTGTTAAATAGGATTATTCCTTTAGAGAACAGGTGCGGTAGTCATATTTAGGGGTGTGATGAATTATTTTATTTTTACACTTCCGCTAAACAAGATTTCTTCCATCATTCTGAACTCAATATCCCATAATGAGTAAAAACAGCTCTCCATTGTTTTCTACAGGATTTCCGAAAAAAGCTGATGCTTCATAAAAATGAATGGAGAGTGCAACGCACCATCGCGGCCACCGCTCCATTCACCTCTACAGGACTTCTGGAAATAGCCGAGCCAGCACTTGGGGGTGGGAGCGCATGCGTAGACTGCTCTTTGCTCAGATTTTGGACCTATCAGACATTGGGAGCATATCGTAGCGATATGTCACCAATCTCTCATAAGAGACAACCTCTTCAGTATTAATAGCGACTATGCTGTCGTAATGACCCCCCCCCCCCCCAGACCCCATGTTCACACTAAGCTCTGGTGCACGAGCAGCAGATATAAATAGACGCTCCGACCCCCTCCCCCGCGTGATGTGCCTGGTGATAACGCGCAGCAATCACTGCCACCTCTCCTCTGTAATGAGGTCACACTGGACGCCGGGTTTACTAAATTGCACCGAAATAAGAAAGAAGACGGTGGAGAAATCGGCATCTTAGAGGATTTTTAGATATTTTTTTTTCATTTTTAGGGGCAGAGAAAACTACATAAAAGATTAACTAGAAAATAATCACCTGTTTTATGCTACTTTCAAACTAGCGTTTTTTGCGGGATCCGGCAGGGTTCAGCAAAAACGCTTCCGTTACTGATAATACGACCATCTGCATCTGTTATTAACGGATCCGGTTGTATTATCTGTAACATAGCCAAGACGGATCCGTCATGAACTCCATTGAAAGTCAATGGGGGACGGATGCGTTTTCTATTGTGTCAGATTGTGTCAGAGAAAACTGATCCGTCCCCCATTGACTTGCATTGTGGGTCAAGACGTATCCGTCTTGCTCCGCATCCCAGCACAGAAAGAAAACCGCAGCATTCTGCGGTTTGCTCTCCGGTATGAGAACGGAACGGAATGCATTCTGGTGACTCCGTTCTGTTCAGTTACGTTTTGTCCCCATTGACAATGAATGGGGACAAAATGGAAGCGTTTTTTTCCGGTATTGAGACCCTGTGTCGGAAAAAGCCTGCTGACAACCAATACTGCGGCTATTTCAGTTCCTAGGAATATTGTCAGGTATCCATTTGCTTAGGGTCCTTTCACACTTGCGTTATTAGGATCCGGCATAGAGTTCCGTCGTCGGGGCTCTATGCCGGATGAATACTGATCAGGATTATCCCCATGCCTTCTGAATGGAGAGAAATCCGTTCAGGATGCATCAGGATGTCTTCAGCTCAGTCACTGAACGTTTTTTGGACGGAGAAAATACTGCAGCATGCTACGGTATTCTTTCCGTCCTCCATTGACTTTCAATAGAGTTCATGACGGATCCGTCTCGGCAATGTTAAAAAAAAAAGTTAATACAAGCGGATCCGTTAAACAGATGCATGCGGTTGTGTTATCTGTAACTGAAGAGTTTCTTTCCGGCATAGAGCCCCGACGACGGAACTCTGCCGGATCCTGAAAACGCTTGTGTGAAACCACCCTTAGTTATACGGTGTAATGGACGACGCATCACTTCTTTATTGGCATTTATGTCATTCAGGAGTTTCGGAAAAGCTGGGTGACAACCAATATGGCTGCTATTACAGATTCCAGTGGAGGTTGTCACCCAGCTTGGTACAGGCTGAATGCAGATCTACTGAATTACGCAGCAACACATGATGCGTAGTTTTATCACTAGGCGGATGGCCGTTCGGGGTCTGAGAAAGTCGGGTGACAAACAGCATGGCGTCTATCACTGCGCTGCTGGCGGTTGTCACCCAGCTTTCCCAAGCTCGTCTGCTCATAAGGCGATACATGCTTGATCCTGTATGTGGCACCTATCAGATCCTTGGAAAGCTGGGTGCCTGCTTCTGTTGGAGCTGTAATTGTAGCTTCAGCTCGTATGGACTATCTATGGGGAAGATGTTCATCCTCCTCGCCCGCTTATCTTCAGCTGCCGCAGCGATTTCTTCTGTTCCCCACGTCTGTGTCTATGACAGGGTCCTTGAGCAGCGGGGACTTATACATCTGCATAGTTTTACACCTCGGATGCATATTTATGCATACATTACGCATACATTAGCATCTTTAATTCTGCCTTGAATACATTTCTCCACCCGTTGTGCAGGTTAAGTGTCTTCTCCTATGTAAATCAGCAGTTTCTTCCAGGACTCTTACTACACGCTAAAGTACACTTAAAGGGGAACTCCACCCAAATGTATCTCCTGCCACCTCATATTATAGAGAAATTTCCTGGAATCCTGAGAAACCAAAAGTAAAGGTTTTTCTTAATGGCGACGGGTAGTAGTGTCCATGATGGCTATTCCCCAACTTTTAGAAGGTCCCAAACGTACTGGGCGTTATTCCTATGCCTTTCATTGGTGAAAGAAAGTAAGGTGGGGGGAGTCAATTCCCGCTTAGCATGCTGCTGCACGTGTTATGTTACGCCACGTCTCTAACCTTACCCCACAAACTTTCATCCTTAGTGCTTCCACACAGTAATGTTGCCCCCCACAGAGTAAAGATGCACCCTTAGTGCCCCCACATGGTAATGATGCCCCTTTAGTGCCCCCCAGGGCAAGGATCCCCCTTTAATACCCCCACAGAGTAATGATACCCCTTTAGTGCCACCCCACAGAGTAATGATGCCCCTTTAGTGGATCCACAAAGCAATGATGCCCTTTTAGTGCCCCCCAGAGTAATGATGCTCCTTTAGTGGCCCCACAGAGTAATGATGCCCCTTTAGTGCCCCCAGAGTAATGATGCCCCTTTGGTGCCCCCTAGGTAAGGATCCCCCTTTAATACCCCACAGAGTAATGATACCCCTTTAGTGCCACCCCACAGAGTAATGATGCCCCTTTAGTGCCCTCCAGAGTAATAATGCCCCTTTAGTGGATCCACAAAGCAATGATGTCCTTTTAGTGCCCCCCAGAGTAATGATGCTCCTTTAGTGGCCCCACAGAGTAATGATGCCCCTTTAGTGCCCCCAGAGTAATGATGCCCCTTTAGTGCCCCCACAGAGTAATGATGCCCCTTTAGTGCCCCCCAGAGTAATGATGCCCCTTTAGTGCCACCACCACAGAGTAAAGATGCCCCTTTAGTGCTCCCAACACAGTAATAATGCCCCTTAGTGCCACACACATAGTAAAGATGCCCCTTTAGTGATCCACAAAATAATGATGCCCCTTTAGTGCTCGCCACACAGTAATAATGCTCTTTAGTGCCCCCCACATAGTAAAGATGCCCTTTTAGTGGATCCACACAGTAATGATGCCGCCTGTCAATAGTAATTCAGCTTAGTGCCCCCTCACAGTAATGATGCCCTCTTAGTGCCCCCTCACAGTAAACATGACTTCGTAGATGTCCCTGCTCAGAAATAGTGCCCCTAGCGATGCCATCTTAGTGCTGGCAAAATGCATACACACCTAGACCCGTTCCCACGAGGAATGGAGCAGATCACTCAGGGCAGGTCTGTGGCTTAGAGCAGCTAGTGCAATGACGCTCCACTAGATTGTCAAATATATAGTAGAAGAGTGGCACTCACCGGATCTCCTGGTCACCCGGAATGCAACAGCCCGCTTGGAGTCCTAGATCCCCAGAGACTCCTGTTGTCGATGTGGCCCTGGCCGGCATCGGGCTCTCCCCAGGTAGCTGTAAGTTTGTCCTCCACCTCCTTGAGGTGGTCCTGAGGCGGAATTTCTTCCGCTTTGGGGACACCTTTTACCAACAGCAATGTGGAGTTGCCATGGGGTCGAACGTGGCACCCACATATGCTAACATGTTTATGGCGGACGTGGAGGACAGACTGATTTACAGGTCGACCCACTTTGGGGGAGCCCGTTGCTGGTGGTGCTACATCGACGACATCTTTGTTGTCTGGGGGGGCACCCCGGAGGAATTACAATAGTTTCACCAGCACCTCAATGATTTGGTCCCAGGGTTGGCGTTCACCATGACAGCATCTCCAACAGAATTACAATTTTTGGATGTGATGGTCCATATTGATGAAGGGGTAGTCACGACAGATATCTTTCATAAACCAACTGATAGGAACAATCTATTGAGATATGATAGCAACCATCCACGTCGGATGATTCAATCCCTACCCTGGAGCCAAATGTTGAGAGTGAGACGGGTTGTTTCTAGTGATGACCAATTTGAGAAGAGAGTTGATGAGATGAGGAAGAAATTCCTTGATAGGGGATATTTCCAGGGATTGGTACAAAAAATGAAGCGAAAAGTGGCAGACGTTGACCGGGAGTGCACGCTCCGCACTAAAGTGAAAGAAGGGGATCATAAACGGATCTCCTTTGTCTCCACGTTTGGTGCCTATAGTGGGGAGATTGCACAAATTTTACGTAAGGAATGGCACATTTTACAAAAGGGATTACCCACGATTCAGGAGTTTGAGAGTTTTCCTATGATGGCGTACAAAAGGGGCACCAACTTACGTGGCAAGTTGGTGAAGACAGAGGCAAAGGATTCCCGTGGGGATGGACAGAGGTATCTAGCACCGAGAAAATTGGGGTGTTATCCCTGCCTTGGGTGTTGCAACTGTGGGCAGGGCCGGACTGGCCTACTGGGATCCCGGGTAATTTCCCGGTAGGCCGCCGGCCCTGGGGCGGCTGGGGCCGCTTTAACATGTGCCCTGCGGGTTGCAGATTTGACTAGGTGGCCGTCCGTGTCTCCCTCCCTCTTCATGGAGACAGGCTACCGCCCGGCCACTCGGCTGGTCTGTGGGTGAGGATTCAGGAAGAAGGCTTTCCACTGCACGTCCTGTGCAGCGCAACCTCTCAGCCTGCTCTCGGCGATCTCCCTCCGTCACTGCTGCAGTGAACAAGGGAGATTGCCGAGCGCAGGCTGAGGCTGCACAGGACGTGCAGTGGAAAGCCTGATGGTGCCGGGGAGCGAGCTGGCTGGTGACGGTGTACAGCAGGCATCCTCAAACTGCGGCCCCCCAGCTGTTGCAAAACTACAACTCCCAGCATGCCCGAACAGCCTACAGGTATCAGCCTACAGCAGGGCATTGTGGGAGTTGTAGTTTTACAACAGCTGGAGGGCCGCAGTTTGAGGATGCCTGGTGTACAGGATCAGCAGGGGGGCGGAGGGACAATAATGGAGGGCTGTCTCTGTCTGGGGGCAAAATTAACTTGGGGGGGTGGGGGGACCATAATGGAGGGCTGTCTCTGTCTGGGGGCAAAATTAACTTGGGGGGGACAATAATGGAGGGCGTTCTCTGTCTGGGGGCAAAATTAACTTGGGGAGTGGGGAGGGCAATAATTGAGGGCTGTCTCTGTCTGGGGGCAAAATTAACTTGGGGGGGCAGCTTGGTGGTCAAACTACATGGAGGGCTGTGTGGTGGTAAAATTACTTAGTGGGGGGCAAATTACATAATGGAGGGCTGTCTAGGGGGAAAATTAACTTGTGTGGGGGCAAAATTAACTTGTGGGGGGCAAATTACTCAGTGGGGGCAGTGTTGTGGCCAAAATTACTTAGTGTGGGGGCAAACTACATAATGGGGGCTGTCTGGGGCAAAATTAACTTGTGTGGGGGCAAAATTAACTTGTGGGGGGCAAATTACTTAGTGGGGGCAACAACATAATGTGGGGCAGTGTGGGGGCAAATTACATAATGTGGGGCAGTGTGGGGGCAAATTACATAATGTGGGGCAGTGTGGGGGCAAATTACATAATGTGGGGCAGTGTGGGTGCAAATTACATAATGTGGGGCAGTGTGGGGGGCAAGATACATAATGTGGGGCAAATTACATAATGTGGGGCAGTGTGGGGGGCAAGATACATAATGTGGGGCAAATTACATAATGTGGGGCAGTGTGGGGGGGGGCAAGATACATAATGTGGGGCAGTGTGGGGCAAATTACATAATGTGGGGCAGTGTGGGGCAAATTACATAATGTGGGGCAGTGTGAGGGGCAAATTACATAATGTGGTGGGCAAATTACATAATGTGGGGCAGTGTGCAGGGCAAATTACATAATGTGGGGCAGTGTGGGGGGCAAATTACTTAATGTGAGGCAGTGAGGGGGCAAAATACTTAATGTGGGGCAGTATTACTAATGTGGGCATTCTAAAAGGACATTACTATTGGTGGGACTATGAGGAGCACTATTACTATGGGGGCACTATTATTTCTTCAGGGTAGTATTTGGGGGTATTGGGGGGCACAGCGGGCAGCAGGATAACACTGTGGGGGCTCCAGGTTGGGGGATGATGATAGAAAAGTGAAGAACCTAAGATGTCCGTGTGTCAAACTGTACAGAGACGAGGAGCGGCTGAAAGAAGTGACTGGACGAAATGGAGAAGATGATGAGAAGATCTACATCGGAGGAGACGTCACCTGGAGGCGCTGGATGTGAGAGGTATGTGCTGCTGTATAGCGAGTACAGCAAAGTGCGTGGGGGCAGGAGGTGACTTAGAGAACTGGGCCATATTCCTTGGGACTGTATATATAGTGTATTTATGTATGTGTAACATGTATATGGTGTATTTATGTGAATGTGTGTTGGATATATATGTGTTGTGACGCAGAGCGTCCGCCGTTGAGTAGGGAACCTGTTCTTAAAGATTTTAAGTGACGTTGTGCTGGTATAATTACGAAACGCTATGGGGCTGGTATGTAATTTTTTCCAGGGCTGGTTTTCATACCCAGTCCGGCCCTGACTGTGGGAACATGGTAAATGGAGATACCTTTGCCCATCCCTACAGTGGAAAGTCCTACAAGATTAAAGAGTTTTATACTTGCAGATCCCGTGATGTCATTTATATGATCACGTGCCCGTGTGGCCTCATCTACATAGGTGAGACCACAATGGAGGCACGGGAACAAATTAATTCTCATAAGAGTAACATCAGAAGGGGGCTGTTGGATAAGCCCGTAGCTAAGCACTTTGTGGAGCGTGCACACTCTGTTAACCAACTGCATTTCCGCATAAATGATTCTGGGGGCAAATTGAGACGCGGGGGCGATAAAGATCGGGCCCTACGGAAAAAAGAGCTCAGATGGATTTTTGAATTGAAGGCACTCCAACCCCATGGGATGAATACTGAATTTAATGTAGGTAATATTTAATGCATTCATGTTATTATGTGATATCTGTACCCAGTATGATGATTTTATTACATGTTCCCGTTTTTTAACCGCTTTAATGATTGTTAATTGGTTCACTATTATGCACGATGGTAGTGCACTAAGCTCATCGGTTTGAGGGATCCCTTGTTTTTTGTACAGTTTGCTGTGAAGTATATATACACAGCACAAGGTTCCTATTACAGCCCGTGGGCGAAGTGTGGTGGCGAGGCGTCACTAGTAGCGACGAGAAGCGCAGCCGGGATGAGAAGGAGGCGTGCACAGGTATCTGAAGATCGCATAGACGATCATGTGACGCACTGCCTCCTCCTCCCCTGACATGCGCACTGGCTACAGGGAGAGGCGCTACCATGCGGCATCGAGGGACGCTGGATCTATCTGATGGAGCGGGTGAGAATGGTGCTTGGTATAAGCACTTTTTGCACTTATATTATTGTGATATTTACTATTATATGAATTGACGATATGTATGTGGTGTGGTACACGGCGCGATTGGCCACGCTTAGGAGAGGAGGTGTGGCTTACGCTTTATAAACTTGAACATGGAATGATCACAGTGTGCTTGATAAAGGCTTGGGAAAAGCCGAAACGTAGCAACTTTTTTGTAATCAGGTTTTTTATGTGAGCAGTCCCCAATAAAGGGATTTTATCCGGATATGCTGCCTTTGCCATTTTTCATTGGACTACATGTATACGAGTCTCTGGGGATCTAGGACTCCAGGCAGGCTGTTGCATTCCGGGTGACCAGGAGATCCGGTGAGTGCCACTCTTCTACTATATATTTGACTGTCTGGATCCAAGGAGTGAGCACCGGGGTTGGACACTTCCGAGATGGAGGGAACCTCAGGATCCGTTAGGCCCCTTTCACACGGGCGAGTTTTCCGCGCAGGTGCAATGTGTGAGGAGGACGCATTGCACCCGCACTAAATCCGGACCCATTCATTTCTATGGGGCTGTGCACATGAGCGGTGATTTTCGCGCATCACTTCTGCGTTGCGTAAAAATCGCAGCATGCTCTATATTGTGCGTTTTTCACGCAACGCAGGCCCCATAGAAGTGAATGGGGCTGTGGAAAATCGCAAGCATTCGCAAGCAAGTGCGGATGAAGTGCGATTTTCCCGCATGGTTGCTAAGAGACGGGACCCGATCTTTATTATTTTCCCTTATAACATGGTTATAAGGAAAATAATAGCATTCTCAATAAAGAATGCTTTGTAGAATGTGGATTAAGGGTTGTAAAATGTAGCTTAACTTAGCTACTTGATGCGTAGTTGCGATCTGTCTTCTCTTTCCAGCATCAGCTAGCAACTCAGGACCTGATGACGTCACATCACATGGTTCAATCACATGGTCCATCACCATGGTAAGATGGACCATGTGATTGGACCATGTGATGTGACGTCATCACAGGTCCTTTAGTTGTTAGCTGATGCTGGAAAAGAGAAGACAGATCGCAACTACGCGATCAAGTGGCTAAGGTAAGTTAAGTTTTATTATTTTTAACCCCTTCATCCTCATTTTACTAAGCATTCTTTATTAAGAATGCTATTATTTCCCCTTATAACCATGTTATAAGGGAAAATAATAAATTCTCCAGAATACTCTACCCGAAACCGGACTTCAGTGATGAAGTCCGGCTTCGGGTCTGGGTACCAAACATGGCGATTTTTCACACGCGCGTGCAAAACGCATTACAAACGTTTGCACCCGGAAAAATCGCGCATATTCCCGCAACGCACCCGCCTCTTATCTGGGCGTCAAACATGACGTCCGTGTGAAAGAGGCCTTAAGGTCAGAGATACTGCTCATGTGAATTCGTGCTTATACACTGAGGAACAGATACAGAGACTCATTAATGGTGATGGTGGGGATGTATCCTTTTTGAGTACTCCATCAATAGACCTGCTTACAAGGAAGTTTGAACATGAGTCGAAAAAGTTAATTACCATGGATTTGCATATAAATACCCTAAGGGAATATTACCGTACACAGCGGATACCCAGGGGATTGAGATCCCATCTCAGACCGACTCTCTTCCCCAACAATGAGGAGTTCTGTAAAAAGTTTGAGAGTATCAATAACAAATATGCCTTTGAACTGATGCTGCTCAACATCGATTTTCTCTGTCGTGAAATAGAAGGGGTAAAAGAGTCCATGAGTGGATTGGAAGTACAGATTCAGAGTCTGTTAAGCAGTGATGGTTTCACACCCTTCATGGAGAAAGTTAAAACCTTTATACAGAGTCACAAGACAGAGGTAAAAAAAATTAAAAGGGACAAAATGGCACTGTGACTTGGAGGATTACCAGGGGGGCCACATATACAGGTCCTTCTAAAAAAAATAGCATATTGTGATAAAGTTCATTATTAACCTAATCATCTGAATCAACTAATTAACTCTAAACACCTGCAAAAGATTCCTGAGGCTTTTAAAAACTCCCAGCCTGGTTCATTACTCAAAACCGCAATCATGGGTAAGACTGCTGACCTGACTGCTGTCCAGAAGGCCATCTATTGACACCCTCAAGCAAGAGGGTAAGACACAGAAATAAATTTCTGAACGAATAGGCTGTTCCTCAGGGTCCGGTCACCTCTTCTTGTTGTGCAGCGTTTTCTGCCACACTTTTTCCTTCCCACAGACTTCCCACTGAGGTGCCTTGATACAGCACTCTGGGAACAGCCTATTCGTTCAGAAATTTATTTCTGTGTCTTACCCTCTTGCTTGAGGGTGTCAATGATGGCCTTCTGGACAGCAGTCAGGTCGGCAGTCTTACCCATGATTGCGGTTTTGAGTAATGAACCAGGCTGGGAGTTTTTAAAAGCCTCAGGAATCTTTTGCAGGTGTTTAGAGTTAATTAGTTGATTCAGATGATTAGGTTAATAGCTCGTTTAGAGAACCTTTTCATCATGTGCTCATTTTTTGAGATAGGAATTTTGGGTTTTCATGAGCTGTATGCCAAAATCATCAATATTAAAACAATAAAACGCTTGAACTACTTCAGTTGTGTGTAATGAATCTAAAATATATGAAAGTCTAATGTTTATCAGTACATTACAGAAAATAATGAACTTTATCACAATATGCTAATTTTTTGAGAAGGACCTATACACATGGCAACAACAGACACAGAACAAACCACGGAGGAGGAAGAGGAGCCGTTTTGGTTTTACCACTGGTGATTCAGAATCTTCAGATGAAACAAATAAAACGGCTTTTTTAGGACCCTCCCAACTCGGCGCAGGAGACGGTGCCGTGGCGGGGGGGGGGGGGAGGAAATACCATAGATCACAGAAAGAACCCACTTCCACCATCCAACAAGGGACCACGGGGGAGAATCACGAGACGCAGACAAATGTAACCAATAATTTGGTCGTGAACATTTCATCCAGTGAACTGACCAATGACCAATTGAAAGTGTTAGGTCGTGGTTTATCTTTCTGTCCTGGACAGGAAAGGAACTGGTTTGATTTGGAATTAGACTTACATCGTTTCTATAGATTGCTAAGATTGAAAGCTTTTTTTGCGTGTAAGGAGGATAGCAACAAGGCACTGACACGAAATGCTGGTGGTGGTGTTGATTTTGCATTAAAAGCAGTAGACTTAAGCGTGAGGAGTGATTTTACACCCCCCAAAATAATCATGTGGTAGAGTCCTACATAAATATAGTCTCACGGCAAATCAGACATTTGGGTGAGACTAAGTGAGGAGGTACCACGCCGAACCTGACGAGAGGCGAGCGGGAGGCTTTGATACAACTTGAACGCAATGAGGCCCTCTCGATTAAATCAGCAGACAAGGGAGGGGCGGTGGTGGTAATGGACACGGCTGGTTACAATCGGGAGGTGCAGAGACAGCTGAGTTACCGGGAAGTATATATATTACAAAATGATCCCAAGTGGGAAATCATGCGTATCCTAGAGAAAATTATTGATGAAGCCCTTACAGAGGGCATCATTGAGAAGGGTGTCAGTGAATTTCTCAGGATACTACATCCGGTCACTCCGCTGTTCTATGTACTTCCCAAGATTCATAAAAGCCTTGTCAATCCTCCTGGCCGACCGATTGTGTCGGGAGGGGATCGGTGTTTAGCAATATAGCGATCTTCCTTGACAAGGTGTTACGTGTTCATGCCACCAGCGCCCCCTCCTACATAAGGGACACGAGTCATTTCTTGGTGAAACTCAGGGATCTGAGCTTACCTACTCGCCCAACTCTTGTCAGCTTCAACGTGGTTTCGCTATACACGTCCATTGATCATGCTTTTGGGTTAAATGTCATCGATGTGGTCCTGGCCGGCACCGGGCTCTCCCCAGGTAGCTGTAAGTTTGTCCTCCACCTCCTTGAGGTGGTCCTGAGGTGGAATTTCTTCCGCTTTGGGGACACCTTTTACCAACAGCAACGTGGAGTTGCCATGGGGTCGAACGTGGCACCCACGTATACTAACATGTTTATGGCGGACGTGGAGGACAGAATGATTTACAGGTCAACCCACTTTGGGGGAGCCCGTTGCTGGTGGCGCTACATCGACGACATCTTTGTTGTCTGGGGGGGCACCCCGAAGGAATTACAATAGTTTCACCAGCACCTCAATGATTTGGTCCCAGGGTTGGCGTTCACCATGACAGCATCTCCAACAGAATTACAATTTTTGGATGTGATGGTCCATATTGATGAAGGGGTAGTCACGACAGATATCTTTCATAAACCAACTGATAGGAACAATCTATTGAGATATGATAGCAACCATCCACGTCGGATGATTCAATCCCTACCCTGGAGCCAAATGTTGAGAGTGAGACGGGTTGTTTCAAGTGATGACCAATTTGAGAAGAGTTGATGAGATGGGGAAGAAATTCCTTGAGGGGGGATATTCCCAGGGATTGGTACAAAAAATGAAGCGAAAAGTGGCAGACGTTGACCGGGAGTGCACGCTCTGCACTAAAGTGAAAGAAGGGGATCATAAACGGATCCCCTCTGTCTCCATGTTTGGTGCCTGTAGTGGGGAGATTGCACAAATTTTACGTAAGGAATGGCACATTTTACAAAAGGGATTACCCACGATTCAGGAATTTGAGAGTTTTCCTATGATGGCGTACAAATGGCAAATCTCAGCCTTGTAAAGTAAAGCCAGGCGCTGGCGCTGGAGCGCAGGCTTACAAAGCCCGGTAACCCCCTCTGGAGGCAACTCATCCCAGTCACATTCTAGGACAGGTTGCTGGAGGCCATTTTTATATCACTCTTAGGCCTCTTTCACACAAGCGTGTCTGGATCAAGTCCGGATGCGTTGCGGATGCGTTCAGTGAAAACTGTGCGAGTTCGCAGGCAAAGCCATTCAGTTTTGCCTGCGATTGCGTTCAGTTACTCAGTTTTTTCCGCGCGGGTGCAATGCGTTTTGATGCGTTTTTCACGCACGTGATAAAAAACGGAAGGTTTACAAACAACATCTCCTAGCAACCATCAGTGAAAAACGCATCGCACCCGTACTTGCTTCCGGATGCAATGCGTTTTTCACGCAGCCCCATCCACTTCTATAGAGCCAGAGTTGCGTGAAAAACGCAGAATATAGAACATACTGCGATTTTCACGCAACGCAGAAGTGATTCGTGAAAAACAACGCTCATGTAAACAGACTTATTGAAATGAATGGGTCCGGATTCAGTGCAGGTGCAATGCGTTCACCTCACGCATTGCACCCGCGCGGAAAACTCGCCCGTGTGAAAGGGGCCTTAGAGAACCCCCTTACTTAACTTGACTTCAGCTGCAAAATTCCTTTTAGCCAACAGATGGTGCCAGAGGAAAGGAAATAAAAGTCTACTACAGTGTACGGCAGCGATCTCACCGCCACGTCCTATGGAGTGACTCAGCCTCCCTCGTCTCTGCAAGTAATGTGACACAATATTATAGTTTGTAATATTGACTTTTTTTTAAATTAAAGTTATTTTTTTTGACAACTGCCGTTTGTTTTTTAATCATATTTCTTTGTCCTTCTCACTGAGATGGCCGCACATGCTCAGTTTCATCTTTCAACTGTCTCCTGAGCTGTGATCGGGAGAGCACTGCAGCAGAAAGGATACGCCCCCGGAGCTGACAGCTTGATATAAATCTAGCAAAGAGGGAGAGTTCTGGATCCATGTGAGGTACAGGGCTGGTTCTAACCTTAGTGATTGTAAAGCGCTGCAGAATATGTGTTGTATAAAGATTATTATTAATTTATTATTTTTAAGTGGCGATGTAAAAATAAAAAAAAGACAATGTCACGCACTGCTCAGACGAAAAATCGGTATGTACAGCATGAGGGGGGGGGGGGTGATGTCTGGCCATACACATTGGAACCACTGATATCAGCATGATTAGTCGACAATGTAATTTATATGGTTGCCTCCCTGTATGCTGTACACCAGAATAAGGAGGCTAAGGGAGGAGAGAGGACAGCGGCTGAGAAATGGGGAGAATGTGGGGCCGGTGTATGGCAGTTCAGGGGAGTGCTATACCATAAATTGGGTGTATCACTGATCGATATTATATTCAGGCACCGGACCGGCCTCTGAGGACATCAGCGACTACTGCAGACAAGAAGTGAGCAGGAGCCGCCGACACATGGGAGACGGAGACAGGCCGGAGGAAGAAAGTGGAGGAGGAGGCTGAGAATGAGGGATGAGAGATGAGGGAAGTGAAGCATGAGAGAGGAGGAAACCGAGAAAGAGGGATGAGAAAGGAGGAAAGTGAAGAATGAGAGAGGAGGAAGCCGAGAAAGAGGGATGAGAGAGGAGGAAAGTGAAGAATGAGAGAGGAGGAAGCCGAAAATGAGGGATGAGAAAGGAGGAAAGTGAAGAATGAGAGAGGAGGAAGCCGAGAATGAGGGATGAGAGAGGAGGGAAGTGAAGAATGAGAGAGGAGGAAACCGAGAATGAGGGATGAGAGAGGAGGGAAGTGAAGAATGAGAGAGGAGGAAGCCGAGAAAGAGGGATGAGAAAGGAGGGAAGTGAAGAATGAGAGAGGAGGAATCCGAGAAAGAGGGATGAGAGGAGGGAAGTGAAGAATGAGAGAGGAGCCGAGAATGAGGGATGAGAGAGGAGGGAATGTTGAAGAATGAGAGAGGAGGAAGCCGAGAGAATGAGGGGATGAGAAAGGAGGAAAGTGAAGAATGAGAGAGGAGGAAACCGGAAGAGGGATGAGAGAGAGGGAATGAAGAATGAGAGAGGAGGAAGTGAAGAATGAGAGAGGAGGAAGCCGAAAGAGGGATGAGAGAGGAGGAAGTGAAGAATGAGAGAGGAGGAAGCTGAGAAAGAGGGATGAGAAAGGAGGGAAGTGAAGAATGAGAGAGGAGGAAGCCGAGAAAGAGGGATGAGAGAGGAGGAAAGTGAAGAATGAGAGAGGAGGAAGCCGAGAAGGAGGGATGAGAGAGGAGGGAAGTGAAGAATGAGAGAGGAGGAAGCCGAGAAAGAGGGAGGGAAGTGAGAGAGAGAGGAGGAAGTGAGAAAGAATGAGAGAGGAGGGAAGCAAGAATGAGAGAGTGAGGTGAGATGAGAGAGGAGGAAGGAAGTGGAAGAAGTAGAGAGAGGAGGGAAGCTGAGAAATGAGGGATGAGAGAGGAGGGAAGAGAAGAATAAGAGAGGAGGGAAACCGAGAAAGAGTGGATGAGAAAGGAGGGAAGTGAAGAATGAGAGAGGAGGAAGCCGAGAAAGAGGCATGAGAGAGGAGGGAAGTGAAGAATGAGAGAGGAGGAAGCCGAGAAGGAGGCATGAGAAAGGAGGGAAGTGAAGAATGAGAGAGGAGGAAGCTGAAAATGAGGGATGAGAGAGGAGGGAAGAGAAGAATGAGAGAGGAGGAAACCGAGAAAGATGGATGAGAAAGGAGGGAAGTGAAGAATGAGAGAGGAGGAAGCCGAGAAAGAGGGATGAGAGAGGAGGAAAGTGAAGAATGAGAGAGGAGGAAGCCGAGGAGGGAAGTGAAGAATGAGAGAGGAGGAAGCTGAGAATGAGGGATGAGAGAGGAGGAAAGTGAAGAATGACAGAAGAGGAAGCCGAGAATGAGGGATGAGAAAGGAGGAAAGTGAAGAATGAGAGAGGAGAAAGCCGAGAAAGAAGGATGAGAGGGGGAGAAAGTGGAGGATGAGAGAGGAGGGAAGAGAAGAATGAGAGAGGAGGAAACCGAGAAAGAGGGATGAGAGAGGAGGAAAGTGAAGAATGAGAGCGGAGGAAGCCGAGAAGGAGGGATGAGAGAGGAGGGAAGTGAAGAATGAGAGAGGAGGAAGCTGAGAATGAGGGATGAGAGAGTAGGAAAGTGAAGAATGAGAGAGGAGAAAGCCGAGAAAGAAGGATGAGAGGGGGAGAAAGTGGAGGATGAGAGAAGAGGAGGCTGAGAATGAGGGAAGTGAAGAATGAGAGAGGAGAAAGCCGAGAAAGAAGGATGAGAGGGGGAGAAAGTGGAGGATGAGAGAAGAGGAGGCTGAGAATGAGGGATGAGAGAGGGAGAAAGTGGAGGATGAGAGAGGAGGCTGAGAATGAGGGATCGGAGGGGGACATGCAAATTAAGATAGTGGAGGATAAGAGATGAGAAGGGCGGATGAGAGAGGGACATGCAGGAGGAGGAAAACAGGATGAAAGAAGAAACCAAGAAGGGGCATTAGACAATAGGAGGATGAGGGGCTGCTGAATAGGAGAAGGGGACACGCAGGAAAAATAAACTGGAGGATGAGGCCAAGAAGGGGGGGATGAGAGAGGGGGACATGCAGTATGAGACCAAGAAGGGGGGATGAGAGAGGGGGACATGCAGGAGCAAAAAAAGGGAGGATGAGACCAAGAAGGGGGGATTAGACAGCTCGTGAATGAGTGGTCAGTGGCTGAGAAACAGGGATTAGTAAGGCACAAGACAGACCTGTTTGGTCAATTGGCTAAAAGATTGTTAAAGACATGGAGACATGGATAGAATGGAGGTCACACCCGTCAGATTTGTTCCTAGAACGGGGCTTTTATTCATTTTGAATCTTTCACTCTGTAATAATCACCAATAATAAACTATTAACAATAATGAAATCTTACTTTAAAAAAACTAAAGAATTCAGGGTTTTCCAGTCACTTCGGTATAAAACAGGGAAACAAACCCTGGTTCCCCGGTAACAGAAGGAGGGCACGGTTCGGCCGCCCCTCTCCGCTGCAGGCGTTCACCATCGGCTGGCTCTCGGCATCCTCAGGAAAGCGTTCAGCGTGTCCTTTATTTTTTTGGCAATTTCTGTGGTGATAAAATAATATTTCTGCGTTTCCTGAATGATCGCATTTTTTAAGTTTTGTGGCAGTGCCCGCTTCCCCCTGGAGCCGTCATAGTTTACCGTATGTGTCCACGTCTTGTAGACATCATATGGGACAAGTTCTTGGAAAAGTAACTGGGCAAACCGGTGGGGTTCATTACTAGCTGTTTCATGAAGGCGATCAAGCGTTGAGGAGTCCACGATGGGGAGGGTAAAGTCTGAAACGGGGGCAACGACCGCCAGAGGACCTGTACTTACAGCACACGGGATATCGCCGAGATATTGCCCGTTTTCGGAGGCGCTGGTGCTTGATCCGTTGACATAATCCTCTGGCTCCTCCTTGACACTGGGTTCAGGGTAACTCTGGTGTGTGTCCTGTAATGGAGGCGAATACCCAAATGTGTTGACATTGGGGGGCACCACTAGGTTCAGGGTGGAAAGAGCTTTCTCCACCGCTTCACTCACAGAGGACATTGCCCTGTTTACAGTTTCTTCCACCATTTGGCTCATGGATGAAATTGCCTCCTTAATTTCCTTGAGCTCCATTTCCATTTTCTCTAGTCTCTCTTGGGCTCCACATCTGCATGTGCCAAAGGGCTGGGAGGGGAGCACAATGGGAGAAGGGTTGACATTCGGGCCATGGTGACTTCCGTTAGGAGCTGAACACATATTCTGATTTGTTGAAGGCCGGACACCAGAGATCGCTTCATCACCTGACAGTAAATTCCTACCGGACCTCATCTGATGACCCGTATGGATGTGAGGAGCAATGGTGGGAACTGGTGGGAAGGGTCCATCATCAGAGACGACTTCTTCTGTGCTTTGCGGTAAGAGTTCATGAGTAACAGGTACCTCAGTGACAGTAGTACTCTGAGCGGTGTCCTCTGTAGTTTCTGTCCTATGAAGAGTCATGGATTTTACCTTTGCCTTACGTTTGCTTGCAGAATTAGGCAGGTTCTCCTTTTTGACCAAGATCTTCCTGTTTGTTGTGGCCTCCATCTTGTTAGTGCCAATCGGCAGAGAAGCCTCTGACGCCTCATCCGTCTCTTCATTAAACTGCTGGTTCTTTCCCATCCTCGCCTTGGCCTGGACTTTCCTTTTGACCTTGCTGCCATCTCTTATCATACGGCTCGTTCTGCGTAGTAAACAGAGAAACTGTGACCCAGAATCTTACACTGAGCACCGCGCCATCGTACAGTGAGCGCTGCCGCCCCCCGTGTTACCATACATCAGTGTTCTTACCCTAATCACTTACCTGGGCCTTCCATAGCTCCAGCCCATTTGCCGTCTCACAGTTCTTATGCTGCTCTCCGATATCTCTACGTCATATTTGTCCTTTAGGATCCTCCTTATGTCTCGGGCACACGTTTCATCATTTTCACAGGTCAGTTTGTGGATTAGGTTTCTCACTTCTCTGCCAGTGGAGGAAAGATAACGGTAAGTACAGTCCTGCGGGTCACTAGAGAGGATTTATATTGTGAAAGTGTAATACAGTGCGAGGCCTGAAATCATCATCACTTACAGGGTGGTTTTTGGACGAGTAAAATGTCGGGGTTTTTGCAGACCTTTTGCGTAGTACCACACACTGTGTTTGCTCATGGGCACCCCGCAGTTGCGCAGCCACGTATGAATTTCGTGAACACGATGTCCCTTTTTGGTCATCGCGAGAATCTTATCGATCCAAACTTGATTGTATTTCTTCGGCATTTTCTCCGCTGTGACGATGTGCAGCATTCGACAGTAGAAGTAAGTTGTCCTGTCAGTGCATCGCGCCCTGTAGAGATATATATGTTACTGAGAATAATGGCACGCCCCCCACTGCCTGCCTCTAAAACAGCAGAAGAGGTCGGGGGAGGAGGCATCATGTAATTACAGGACACTGGGCAGAAGATGAGCTCTTCAGGGGCTTGGTCATGTAAATCTCCAGTAGTCACTATATGCATGCGATTAGACGTGTGAACGAGTCCACGAAGCGTCTGCACTAATCCAATCGCCCTTCGACACCTCCTCTAATAAACAGGAATCTCGGCACTGGGACATTGTTCTGTTCTTTACAATCTTAAGGATTTCTATTGTAAAATACTTTGAAAGCCTCAACTTTTTTCTGCTCAATTATTCTAAAATGTTGAAAAAAAGGGGTAAGCTGCCAGGTCCCTGGCCAGGACCAGAGCTGGATGCGGCTTTAAAGATGGCGCCCACTCAGGAGCCCAGCGTGCGCCCTACACGGTGGTTGTCTGCTGTTTTACATAACAGATGCCCACAGTGAATGTCCATGATTGGAGACAACTACAATCATGGACAACTAACCCATCAAATGTCATGGTTGCCTGCGACCACAGCATCTTAGGGGTCATTTATCAGGAGCGGCCGACCAACCGAACAACCCCACAGGATAAGAATTTGGGAGCTATTCGGTTGCTATAACAGCTGGGAGCCTTCTGACAACTCCCAGTCCTGACATAGTTCAGTTCTTAATGAGGCCGGTATTTATACCATACAGCGAACGGCGTAACAGAAAAAACAACATAGCCAAATCTTTATATTTTGGTTGCTTCACCTCTTGCAAAAAAGAAAAAGAAAAAATTTAATAAAAGGTGGTAAAAATAAAAAAAATCACCGCCCCCCCCAAATGATATCATCTAAAACTACAGATCATCCTGCAAACAAATTGGCCCCCACACCACTCTATAGACGGAAATATAAGAAAAGTTATGGGGGTCAGGATATGGCGTCGCAAAGAAAATATGTTTTCAAACTTTAATCTTTTTTCAAAGTAGGAAAACAGAAGGAAAGCGAGATACACGGTCTCTGTAATAGAATCGACCCGTGAAAAACACAATGACAGAATTGCATCTTTTTTCCAATTCCACCCATTTCAAAAAAAAATTCCAGCTTCACACTACAGTGTAAGGCCTCATGCACACAAACGTATTTTCTGTCTGTATCCGTTCCGTTTTTTTTGCGGACCATATGCGGAACCATTCATTTTAATGGGTTCGCAAAAAAAATGGAAGGTACTCCGTGTGCATTCCGTTTCCGTATGTCCGTTTTTCCGTTCCGCAAAAAAATAGAGCATGTCCTATTTTTTTCTAGTTTGCGGACAAGAATAGGCATTAATACAATGAATCCGCAAAAATAACGGATGCCATGCGGAACGTTATCTATTTTTTTTGCGGATCTGCAAAACACATACAGTCGTGTGCATGAGGCCTAAGGAATAGTAAATGGTTCCATTAGAAAGTACAATTTATTCTTTAAAAACAAGCCTTTATCTGGCAGTGTGAACGAGAAAATAATAAAGTTGTGACTTTTGAAAGAGTCAGCGCTTTGTGCATGGTATTTATTTCTGTATCTTTTGTCTACATTTGCCTTTTATTCTAGTTATTACGGACCCATATAACTTGAGTCCTGTATTTATTTTTATACTTGTCACTGAGGCTTATGTGTCAACTATATTACTAGTCTTTGCACTTTTTGGCGCACTGACTCTGCAGCCCCCTCCGATTTGTCCTCTCTTGTGATATCCGCTATTTTAAGATTCATTATATAGCGTGCCATACTTCCCATAAACAGTGCATGCTGATTATTATATAGTGTACCATACCCTCAATGAACTGCGCCTGCTTCTTATTATATAGTGTTCCATACCCCCCATGAACTGTGCATGCTGATTATTATATAGTGCCATACCCTCAATGAACTGCGCCTGCTGCTTGTTATATAGTGTGTCATACCCTCCATTAACTGTGCATGCTGATTATTATATAGTGCCATACCCTCAATGAACTGCGCCTGCTGCTTATTATATAGTGTGCCGTACCCTCCATTAACTGTGCTTCTTATTATATAGTGTTCCATACCCCCCATGAACTGCGCCTGCTGCTTATTATATAGTGTGTCATACCCCCCATGAACTGTGCATGCTGCTTATTACATAGTGTGTCATACCCCCCATGAACTGTGCATGCTGCTTATTATATAGTGTGCCATACCCCCCATGAACTGTGCATGTTGCTTATTATATAGTGTGTCATACCCCCCATGAACTGTGCATGCTGCTTATTATAGTGTGTCATACCCCCCCGTGAACTGTGCATGCTGCTTATTATATAGTGTGCCATACTTCCCATGAACAGTGCAGCTGATTACTATATAGTGTCCCATACCCTAAATGAACTGCCCTTACTGCTTATTTTATAGTGCCATACCTTCCATGAACTGCGCCTGCTGCTTATTATATAGTGTGCCATACTTCCCATAAACAGTGCATGCTGATTACTATATAGTGTACCACACCCTCCATGAACTGCGCCTGCTGCTTATTATATAGTGTGCCATACCCTCCATTAACTGTGCTTCTTATTATATAGAATGCCATACCCTCCTATGAACTGCGCCTGCTGCTTATTATATAGTGTACCATACCCTCCTATGAACTGCGCCTGCTGCTTATTACAGTCATTTACAAAAAATAACAGCACCCTGATAGAAAGGTTGAATTGGTGCAAATCTCTGCATGCAGCTATGACTTGGGTAGATATTGTATGTAAGTGATTACAGGTGTGGTCTGATCAGACATCGGTCCTGCCACAAGAGGGAGTAAAAGTGCTTCCTGCACTGCCCTATAAAAAATGCTCTCAGAGGCTACTTTTGGGTAGTGTACCTTTTGGTGAGAGATGGTCGACTGCTAGACAGGCCTCTGGACTCACTTAAAGACATTTTGCCCAGTTGATAGACTGAGAGAATGAATTGCCTGCCATCTAGGCCGTTCTAACCTAACAGTTAAGAGCAGGGCGCAACGAGAGAAAACTTTTTGAATAGGGCCCTCCCCGGCTAGTCAAAGACTGCCCACACTCGTCTTACAACCCTCCCCAACTACACAGTAGTTCTGTCTCCCTAGTGCCCCCACACAGTAGTTATACCCATACGCAGTAGTAAAAAAACCCTAGTGCCCCCACACAGTAGTTCTGTCCCCCTAGTGCCCCCACACAGTCGTTCTGTCCCCTAGTGCCCCCACACAGTCGTTCTGTCCCCCTAGTGCCCCCACACAGTCGTTCTGTCCCCTAGTGCCCCCACACAGTCGTTCTGTCCCCTTAGTGCCCCACACAGTAGTTCTGTCCCCCTAGTGCCCCCACACAGTAGTTCTGCCCCCTAGTGCCCCCACACAGTAGTTCTGCCCCCTTAGTGCCCCCACACAGTAGTTCTGCCCCCTTAGTGCCCCCACACAGTCGTTCTGTCCCCCTAGTGCCCCCACACAGTAGTTCTGTCCCCCTAGTGCTCCCACACAGTAGAATTCCTCCTTCCCAGCAGTAATGTCCCCTTTAGTGCCCCTTCGCCAAGCCCATCCAATGAACAGAGCACCCCCCCCCTTCTCCCCAGCAGGCGCGGTGCAGTGATCGGACAAGCACACGGATCATCAGTATTTTGGAGCCACAAAATGCGCCCCAGGGGCCCAGAGAGAACAAGGGGTCTGCAAAAACTGCGGGTGCAGCATGGACGGTAAGTGTACTCTGAGGATCCACATTATACATATGGGTGGTATACTGGAATCACCTCCATATCTCAGCATTACATTTAGGCCTATTGCACACCAAGGCAGTTTCTAGGGAAATTTACCAACAGGGCGAAAATCAAAAAAGCGTCTCCCCCCCCCCCCCCCTCCAGATTGTGGCCGGATCTCTGCCGTACCCCATTGTAGTTGATTGGGGCGGCGGCCATTCAGTCTGCAGCAGTGCCGTCCAGTGAATTCTCTGCTAGAACAGCCTGCCAGGATCACTAACGCAGTTGTGAAAGTAGCCTCGTACAGCCCCACAACATACCTCTTACATCCAGCGACGTCTCCTGTGATGTAGATCTTCTCTTTCTTTATCTTCTCCATTCAGATCAGACCGCCATGATGACTTCTTTCAGCCATCTCTTCTCTCTGCAGAGTTTGACAGACATCTTAGTTTCCTACTTTTCCATCATCCTCCCACCTTCTCAACATCCCATCATGCACCCCCAAAACGATACTGCATAAACTGATAAACCCCCTGAAAATACTAGTTACACACAGATAGCCCCCCCCCCCCCCTTTAATAATTATTGGAACACAATACTGCAAAAAAAAACTGCAGCCAGGAAATAGTGTCCCTGGCACCAATAGTGTAACCATAATGTCCCCCAAAAATAACTGTGCTAAGCTGATACTGTGCCAGGGTGCCCCACAGTAATAGTGCTCCCCAAAATCACAACTATAGTAATAATTCTGAGCCAGAGGGCACTCAGTAGTAATAGTGCTCCTACAGTAATTGTGTCCCATAGTCCCCCGGTTGTAATAAAGCCCACCATAATGCCCCTGTAGTAATAATTCTCTTTATAATGTGTGACAGTAAAAAAATAAAATAAAAACATCTCTCAGTGCCCCCAGTAGAGCCAATGTCCCCAGGGTGCCCTCATGTGTTCCAATGACCCGTACTGTGTGCCACTACAAAAAACACTTAGTGCCCCCAGTTAAGCTTAGGTGCCCATAGTGCCTCTTTAATTTGTGCCAGTATAAAATACTCCTATATAGTGCCCCCAGAAGATCCCCCATAGTGCTCCTCCCCGTCCCCATAGTGTCCTCCATAATGTGCCAGTATAAAATGCCCCTATAGACTGCCCCACATAGACGCCCCCATAATGGCACCAAAATGGGTGCCAGTATTAAATGCCCCTATATAATGCCCCCATAGTGCTTCTCCATAGAGCCCCCCAATAATGTGTGCCAGTACATAGGGCCCCTAGTAGATGCCCCCATAGTGCTCTTTCCCCTCTTCTCCATAGTGCCCCCTCATATTGTGCCAGTATATTGGGCCCCCACAGTGCTTTCTCACTTCTCCATAGTGCCCCCCATATTGTAGCAGTATATAGGGCCCCCAAAGTGCTTCCCCCTCTTCTCCATAGTGCCCCCCATATTGTGGCAGTATATAGGGCCCCCATAGTGCATCCCCTCTTCTCCATTGTGCCCCCATATTGTAGCAGTATATAGGGCCCCATAGTGCTTCCCCTCTTTTCTATAGTGCCCCCCCCCATATTGTGTCAGTACATAGGGCCCCCATAGTGCTTCCCCTCTTCTCCATAGTATCCCCCCCCATAATGTGGCAGTATATAGGGCCCCATAGTGCTTACCCTCTTCTCCATAGTATCCCCCCATATTGTGCCAGTATATAGGGCCCCATAGTGCTTCCCCTCTTTTCCATAGTGCCCCCCCATTTTGTGCCAGTATATAGGGCCCCCACCCTCCTTCTTGCCACATTATACTATAAATAAAAACAATAAACTCACATACTTACCTTATGCTGCTGTCAGTGATGCGATGCAGGCCTCTTCCGGCCTGTGTCCCGCGCTGTACGATTCAGGTGGCGCGATGACGTCATCACACCGCCTGTGCAGGCAACTGATAGGCTACAGGCACTAAGCTTGTAGCCTATCAGAGGACTGGGCAAGTGAGACGCCTCTCCCCTGCTCCTCCGCACAATTCATCTGTATCGCTGTCCTGAGGACGCTCATCTCCACTCCTGCTGCCTCCGGACATAAAGGGCCCCCCTCCGGCGCTGGACCCTGCTGACGGCGCCCCCCTCTTCTGTCCTTAGTGATGCGCCCGTGCGGTCGCACCCCTCGCCCACCGGTAGAAACGGCCCTGTTGCACACGACCGTATGGCTTTTTCAGTATTTTGCGGTCTGCAAAAAACGGATCCGCAAAAAATACAGATGACGTCCGTGTGCTTTCCGTTTATTTGGGGAAGAGCTGGCCCCTGATAGAACAGTGCTATCCTTGTCGGTTATGCGGACAATAATAGGACATGTTCTTGAACAGAACGGAAATACGGAAACAGAATGCATACGGAGAACATTTGTTTTTTTGCAGACCCGTTGAAATGAATAGTTCCGTATATGGACTGCAAAAAACGGAACGTAAACTGATAAAATAAACCTCCGTGTGCATAAGGCCTCTCCACACACAGGACTCTCCATTCCAACAGGGTGCGGTATTTGTTGTTTGTGAATGAGTGTGCCCAGCGCCCTGCAGCTGCTGCTGCCCCTTACATAGTGGCCCCTCCCCCTCAGTACAGTGTACACACCGGCTGCCCCATTCCCCCCGGACACTAGACACTTCCGTTTCCAGTCCTTACAGACGACTTACTGCAGGGGGCGCTCTCCTCCCTCAGACAGCCGGCGGGCCGCCCCGGAGCCGCTCACTGCGTCTGCTACAGAGCGCAGCTGTCAGGGGTCAAGCCCAGGTGGGGGGCGGTGCACGTCATCACGTGGCTAATGTTTCCCCGGTACACTGGCCAATCAGCAGCCGGCTCTGCCACCACTGCTGATGCCGATTGGCCAGTGCCCAGCAGAGAGGCGGAGCACGCGCCGCCACTGAAGGGGCTGGTTCAGGAGGCGGTGCCGAGCGCGAGGTCGTAAGCGAGACTGAGGGGCGGGACTATTTCTCCACAGCCGGGGCCCCTTACCCCAAGGGCCCCACAGCGCTGCCTGGTCTGCCGCCGTGGAGGTCGGGGGCGGAGAGACGGACACAGTTCAGGGCTGACGTCATTAACCCTTTAAAGACCAAGCCAGGACATGTTCATTCCTTCCTCAGGGCCACAACAGATCTGTTTTTTTTTGCGGGGTGAGTTGTCCTTTAACTGTAAATCTTTTTTTTCCCCTTTATATAATATATGGTATATAATGTATTTCTATAACATATTGGGAAACGGTAAAAAAAATAATAATAATAATAGTGGGAATGGGGAAAAAAGGAAGCGCCAATGCGTCTTTTTTCGTTTTTATGGCGTTTACAGGGCGTCAAATTTATTTGTTTTTTGTTGGATTTTGTCGCCCTCCTCTGACGCCCGTAATCGTATTTTATTTCCTCTGACGGAGCCGCACGACAGGAGTTATTTTTTTTGCTGTAGATTTTTACTGATACAACTTTTTGGGTTTGTGTCACTTTTTGATCATTCTGTGTTTTATTGAATTTTACTTTGGGAGAGGGGAGGTGACCAAATAACGACGGTTCTGGCTCTGGGGGCGTTAACGGTGCGTAATAAATCATGTGACGTTTAGGCCTAATGCACACGACCGTATGTGTTTTGTGGTCCGCAAATTGCGGATCCGCAAAAAAAAAACAGATGACGCAAATTTGCGGATCCGTTATTTTTGCGGATCCATTGTAATAATGCCTGTGCTTGTCCGCAAACTAGAAAAAAAAAAGGACATGCTCTATTATTTTGCGGAACAGAAAAACGGACATACGAGTACCTTCCATTGATTGGATCAGTGCGTACAGGGAAGGCGTTACCTCTGTGATTGGATCAGTGCGTACAGGGAAGGCGTTACCTCTGTGATTGGATCAGTGCGTACAGGGAAGGCGTTACCTCTGTGATTGGATCAGTGCGTACAGGGAAGGCGTTACCTCTGTGATTGGATCAGTGCGTACAGGGAAGGCGTTACCTCTGTGATTGGATCAGTGCGTACAGGGAAGGCGTTACCTCTGTGATTGGATCAGTGCGTACAGGGAAGGCGTTACCTCTGTGATTGGATCAGTGCGTACAGGGAAGGCGTTACCTCTGTGATTGGATCAGTGCGTACAGGGAAGGCGTTACCTCTGTGATTGGATCAGTGCGTACAGGAAGGCGTTACCTCTGTGATTGGATCAGTGCGTACAGGGAAGGCGTTACCTCTGTGATTGGATCAGTGCGTACAGGGAAGGCGTTACCTCTGTGATTGGATCAGTGCGTACAGGGAAGGCGTTACCTCTGTGATTGGATCAGTGCGTACAGGAAGGCGTTACCTCTGTGATTGGATCAGTGCGTACAGGGAAGGCGTTACCTCTGTGATTGGATCAGTGCGTACAGGAAGGCGTTACCTCTGTGATTGGATCAGTGCGTACAGGGAAGGCGTTACCTCTGTGATTGGATCAGTGCGTACAGGGAAGGCGTTACCTCTGTGATTGGATCAGTGTGTACAGGGAAGGCGTTACCTCTGTGATTGGATCAGTGCGTACAGGGAAGGCGTTACCTCTGTGATTGGATCAGTGCGTACAGGGAAGGCGTTACCTCTGTGATTGGATCAGTGCGTCTGGCAGACTCCTTCACCCATGCGATAAAGTGTCGTCATTTACAAGGGAAAGCCCCTGAAGAGCTCCTCTCCTGCCCAGTGTCCTCCCCGACCTCTTCTGCTGTTTTAGAGGCAGGCAGTGGGGGGCGTGCCATTATTCTCAGTAACATATATATCTCTACAGGGCGTGATGCACTGACAGGACAACTTCTACTTCTACTGTCGAGCACTCCACATCCTCACACCGGAGAAAATGCCGAAGAAATACAATCAAGTTTGGATCGACAAGATTCTCGAGATGACCAAAAAGGGACACCGTGTCCACGAAATTCAGACGTGGCTGCGCAACTGCGGGGTGCCCATGAGCAAGCAGAGCGTCTGGTACTACACAAAGGGTCTGCAGAAACCCCGACATTTTACTCATCCAATAACCACCCTGTAAGTAATGATGATTCCAGCCCTATCTCGCACTGTATCACAGTTTTGCAGTATGCATCCTCTCTAGTGACCCGCAGGACTTTACTTACCGTTATCTTTCTTCCACTGGCAGAGAAGTGAGAAAACTAATCCGCGAACTGACCTGTGAAAAGGATGAAACGTGTGCCCGAGACATAAGGAGGATCCTAAAGGACAAATATGACGTAGAGATATCGGAGAGCAGCATAAGAAGAGTGAGACGGCAAATGGGCTGGAGCTATGGAAGGCCCAGGTAATGCTGATCTTCATTTATATGGCGCCAACATATCCCGCAGCGTTTCACAAACAGGGTGTTCACGGACAAACAGAGTCACACACACAATAGGGCAGTAGATCTAGGGCTGCACGAGCCGTCACCTGCTGATATCTGAAGAGCTTCTAAGTGCATGGGGTTTGGATATTTGGCGATGGATCAGGTTTAGAAGAATGAGGCTGAATGGGGGGGGGGCGGGTTCGGGGTGAAAAGAGGAGAGCTAGATCAGGGGATGAGATAGGCTAACCTAAAAAGATGTATTTTTAGGGAGTGCCTAAAACTGTGGATGTTATAAATTAACCTAATTTCTTGGTTATGGCATTCCAGAGAAATGGTGCAGCTCAGGAGACGGGAGTGAGATGTTCGGATTATGGTAGATGTCAGTCGTAAGTCATTAGCTGAACGGAGGACACAGGTAGGATGGTAGATATAGATCAGGAGAAGATAGTGCAGCACTGCGGAGAGCACGGGTACAGATGGTAGACAGAGATGAGGAGGAGATGTAGGAGTGCAGCACTGCGGAGAGCACGGGTACGGTGGTAGACAGAGATGAGGAGGAGATGTAGGAGTGCAGCGCTGTGGAGAGCACAGGTAGGATGGTAGACAGAGATGAAGAGGAGATGTAGGACTGCAGCGCTGTGGAGAGCACGGGTAGGATGGTAGACAGAGATGAGGAGGAGATGTAGGAGGGCAGCGCTGTGGAGAGTACAGGTAGGATGGTAGACAGAGATGAAGAGGAGATGTAGGAGTGCAGCGCTGTGGAGAGTACAGGTAGGATGGTAGACAGAGATGAAGAGGAGATGTAGGAGTGGAGCGCTGTGGAGAGCACGGGTAGGATGGTAGACAGAGATGAAGAGGAGATGTAGGAAGCAGCACTGTGGAGAGCACGGGTAGGATCGTAGACAGAGATGAACAGGAGATTTAGGAGTGCAGCGCTGTGGAGAGCACACGTAGGATGGTAGACAGAGATGAAGAGGAGATGTAGGAGTGCAGCGCTGTGGAGAGTACAGGTAGGATGGTAGACAGAGATGAAGAGGAGATGTAGGAAGCAGCACTGTGGACAGCACGGGTAGGATGGTAGACAGAGATGAAGAGGAGATGTAGGAGTGCAGCGCTGTGGACAGCACAGGTAGGGATGGTAGACAGAGATGAAGAGGAGATGTAGGAGTGCAGCGCTGTGGAGAGCACGGGTAGGATGGTAGACAGAGATGAAGAGGAGATGTAGGAAGCAGCACTGTGGACAGCACGGGTAGGATGGTAGACAGAGATGAAGAGGAGATGTAGGAGTGCAGCGCTGTGGACAGCACGAGTAGGATCGTAGACAGAGATGAAGAGGAGATGTAGGAGGCAGCGCTGTGCAGAGCATGGGTAGGATGGTAGACAGAGATGAAGAGGAGATGTAGGAGTGCAGCACTGTGGAGAGCACGGGTAGGATGGTAGATAGAGATGAAGAGGAGATGTAGGAGTGCAGCGCTGTGGAGAGCACGGGTAGGATGGTAGACAGAGATGAAGAGGAGATGTAGGAGTGCAGCGCTGTGGAGAGCACGGGTAGGATGGTAGATAGAGATGAAGAGGAGATGTAGGAGTGCAGCGCTGTGGAGAGCACGGGTAGGATGGTAGACAGAGATGAAGAGGAGATGTAGGAGGCAGCACTGTGGAGAGCACGGGTAGGATCGTAGACAGAGATGAAGAGGAGATGTAGGAGTGCAGCGCTGTGGAGAGCACGGGTAGGATGGTAAACAGAGATGAAGAGGAGATGTAGGAGTGCAGCACTGTGGAGAGCACGGGTAGGATGGTAGATAGAGATGAAGAGGAGATGTAGGAGTGCAGCGCTGTGGAGAGCACGGGTGGGATGGTACACAGAGATGAAGAGGAGATGTAGGAGTGCAGCGCTGTGGAGAGCACTGGTAGGATGGTAGACAGAGATGAAAAGGAGATGTAGGAAGCAGCACTGTGGAGAGCACTGGTAGGATGGTAGACAGAGATGAAGAGGAGATGTAGGAGTGCAGCGCTGTGGAGAGCACGGGTAGGATGGTAGACAGAGATGAAGAGGAGATGTAGGAGTGCAGCGCTGTGGAGAGCACGGGTAGGATGGTAGACAGAGATGAAGAGGAGATGTAGGAGTGCAGCACTGTGGAGAGCACGGGTAGGATGGTAGACAGAGAAGAGGAGATGTAGGAAGCAGCACTGTGGAGAGCACGGGTGGGATGGTACACAGAGATGAAGAGGAGATGTAGGAGTGCAGCGCTGTGGAGAGCACTGGTAGGATGGTAGACAGAGATGAAGAGGAGATGTAGGAGTGCAGCGCTGTGGACAGCACGGGTAGGATGGTAGACAGAGATGAAGAGGAGATGTAGGAAGCAGCGCTGTGGAGAGCACGGGTAGGATGGTAGACAGAGATGAAGAGGAGATGTAGGAGTGCAGCGCTGTGGAGAGCACGGGTAGGATGGTAGACAGAGATGAAGAGGAGATGTAGGAGGTAGCACTGTGGAGAGCACAGGTAGGATGGTAGACAGTGACCGACACAGTGTGCAGGTGTCAGTGAAGTTATCTGCACAGGGTGGAGGCATTGTTGCAGTGACTGGCACAGGGCGGAGGCATCAGAGTAGTGACTGGCACAGGGCGGAGGCATCGGAGTAGTGACTGGCACAGGGCGGAGGCATCGGAGTAGTGACTGGCACAGGGCAGAGGCATCGGATAGTGACTGGCACAGGGCAGAGGCATCGGATAGTGACTGGCACAGGGTGGAGGCATCAGAATAACAGACAGATAGGTGACCCTGGCTGCTGCACTCAGGATAGATTGGTGAGGGGGCAGCCAATTAATAGTGAGTTGCTGCCTAGGCGTGATGTTACTGGAGGACCTGATGTTAGAGACAGCGGACAGACAGTCACAGGAGGACATGATGTTAGAGACAGCGGACAGACAGTCACTGGAGGACATGATGTTAGAGACAGCGGACAGACAGTCACTGGAGGACATGATGTTAGAGACAGCGGACAGACAGTCACTGGAGGACATGATGTTAGAGACAGCGGACAGACACTCACAGTAACACGAGGGGCGGCAGCGCTCACTATACGATGGCGCGGTGCTCAGTGTAAGATTCTGGGTCACAGTTTCTCTGTTTTCTACGCAGAACGAGCCGTATGATAAGAGATGGCAGCAAGGTCAAAAGGAAAGTCCAGGCCAAGGCGATGATGGAAAAGAACCAGCAGTTTAATGAAGAGACGGATGAGGCGTCAGAGGCTTCTCTGCCGATTGGCAGTAACAAGATGGAGGCCACAACAAACAGGAAGATCTTGGTCAAAAAGGAGAACCTGCCTAATTCTGCAAGCAAACGTAAGGCAAAGGTAAAATCCATGACCCTTCATAGGACAGAAACTACAGAGGACACCGCTCAGAGTACTACTGTCACTGAGGTACCTGTTACTCATGAACTCTTACCGCAAAGCACAGAAGAAGTCGTCTCTGATGATGGACCCTTCCCACCAGTTCCCACCATCGCTCCTCACATCCATACGGGTCATCAGATGAGGTCCGGTAGGAATTTACTGGCAGGTGATGAAGCGATCTCTGGTGTCCGGCCTTCAACAAATCAGAATATGTGTTCAGCTCCTAACGGAAGTCACCATGGCCCGAATGTCAACCCTTCTCCCATTGTGCTCCCCTCCCAGCCCTTTGGCACATGCAGATGTGGAGCCCAAGAGAGACTAGAGAAAATGGAAATGGAGCTCAAGGAAATTAAGGAGGCAATTTCATCCATGAGCCAAATGGTGGAAGAAACTGTAAACAGGGCAATGTCCTCTGTGAGTGAAGCGGTGGAGAAAGCTCTTTCCACCCTGAACCTAGTGGTGCCCCCCAATGTCAACACATTTGGGTATTCGCCTCCATTACAGGACACACACCAGAGTTACCCTGAACCCAGTGTCAAGGAGGAGCCAGAGGATTATGTCAACGGATCAAGCACCAGCGCCTCTGAGAACGGGCAATATCTCGGCGATATCCCGTGTGCTGCAGTAAGTAGAGTTCCCCTGGCGGTCGTTGCCCCCGTTTCAGACTTTATCCTTCCCATCGTGGACTCCTCAACGCTTGATCGCCTTCATGAAACGGCTCGTAATGAACCCCACCGGTTTGCCCAGTTACTTTTCCAAGAACTTGTCCCATATGATGTCTACAAGACGTGGACACATACGGTAAACTATGACGGCTCCAGGGGGAAGCGGGCACTGCCAGAAAACTTAAGAAACGCGATCGCTCAGGAAACGCAGAAATATTATTTTATCACCACAGAAATCGCTAAAAAAATAAAAGGCACACTGAACGCTTTCCTGAGGATGCCGAGAGCCAGCCGATGGTGAACGCCTGCAGCGGAGAGGGGCGGCCGAACCGTGCCCTCCTTCTGTTACCGGGGAACCAGGGTTTGTTTCCCTGTTTTATACCGAAGTGACTGGAAAACCCTGAATTCTTTATTTTTTTAGTAAGATTTCATTATTATTATTAAAGGGTAACTGTCATATATTTTTTTTTTTATGCAATTGAATTGGTCTGACTAAGTTCACTTTAGTTATTGAATCACCCAGTAATTGCAGCGCGTTCTCTCCTGCCCCAGTGGTGCGGCTAAATCAGCGTTGCGGGCTGTCCTCCGTCTCCTATCTCCTATATACAGAAGACGGAGGACGTAGTAGTGGGCAGGCCCGAACGCTGCGTGCGTGCTCCCGTCAGAGCGGGATAGTGCCGATCTATTCGCAATAAAAATTTGCGATAAAAATTCACGATTGGAATATTCGCGATCAACACTACTCAGGAGGAAGAGGGCGTGTTTAAGTCTGGAGAAAGCCGATTGGTTGGGGTGAGGCTGCGCGCTCCCGAGATGAGCCGATTTAATTCTGGGTAGTTAGGCCTCTTTCACACGGGCGTCATGTTTGACGCCCGGATTGAATGCGGATGCGTTGCGGGAATATGCGCGATTTTTCCGCGCGTGTGCAAACTTTTGTAATGCGTTTTTCACGCGAGTTTGAAAAATCGGCATGTTTGGTACTCATCACTGAAGTCCGGTTTCGGGTAGAGTATTCTGGAGATTTTATTATTTCCCCTTATAACATGGTTATAAGGGAAATAATAGCATTCTCAATAAAGAATGCTTAGTAAACTGAAGATGAAGGGGTTAAAAATAAAAAAAATGTTAACTTACCTTATCCACTTGATCGCGTAGTTGGCGATCTCTCTTCTGTCTTCAAGCATTAGCTGTAGTCTAAAGGACCTGTGATGACGTCACATCACATGGTCCGTGATGGACCATGTGATTGGACCATGTGATGTGACGTCATCACAGGTCCTTTAGACTGCAGCTAAAGCAGAAGATAGTCAGAAAGAAGTCTTGTGAGGAGCGGTTTCCATGGACGGAATCATATTAACCCTTTCAGGACCGGGCCTTTTTTTTTTTTGCGTTTTTGTTTTGTGCTCCCTGCCTTCCCAGAGCCATAACTTTTTTATTTGTCCGTTCACATAGCCATATGAGGGCTTGTATTTGCCGAACAAGTTATAATTTCCAATGCCACCATTTAATATTGCATATGATCTAGTGAGAAGCGGGAAAAATTTCCAAATGGGGTGAAATTGCAAAAAAAAGCGATTCCACCACAGTTTTACGGGTTTTTTAATTAATTACGACGTTCGATGTACAATAAAACTGACCGGTTACTTTTATTCTACAGGTCAGTCCGAATCCGGCGATACCTTATATGTATAGTTTTTCTTGCGTTTTGATAGTGATAAAAAAATTAAAAAGTGGGGAAAAAATCTGTTTTATTTTTTTGTCTCCATATTTTGACCCCTAGAACTTTTTTGTATTTCTGTGTATGGAGCTGTATTGGGGCTCATTTTTTGCGGGGCGATCTGCACTTTTCATTGATACCATTCTGGGGGGGGTGTATGACTTTTTGATCACTTTTTATTTGATTTTTTGTAGAAAATGAAGCGACGAAAAATGTCGAATTGGCCATTTGGCCTCTTTTTTCCATTTTTCTGTTTGCTGTATATTTTTATACTATGGGCGTTTTTGCACATTGCGACACCCATGATGTTTGTTTTTTTTTAAGTTTTATTTATATGTTGGGAAAAGGGGGGTGATTTAGAATTTTTTTTTTACTTTTTATTTTTAACACTTTTTTATAGTATATACTATAACATGCAATCATCTAATTGCAATTATCATATACTCCAGTGCACTTGCATTGGAATCTATGATGATTTTACTACTTTCTTATGGAGCCATATTACAGGCAAGGGCTCCATAGGAAATTCTATGCAGCAGCCTCGTGTCATTCATAAAGCCAGGGGCTGCTGCATACACGCTCCGGCTCCTCCGATCGCCGCACGGGGGAGCCGGAGCACCACTGAAAGTTTTCGCTTTTGTTTTCAGCGCGCTCAGATGCCGTGGTCAGGATTAACCCGTGAAGGGGTTAAACAGGTGGTATGTGAACACAATAATTAGTGAATATGTATTATCACCACAGCAGCAACAATATATATGAAAATTGAATTTTGAGTGAAAATATGACATTTATCCTTTAATAGTTCATTATTGGTGATTATTACAGAGTGAAAGCTTCAAAATGAATAAAGCCCCGTTCTGGGAACAAATCTGACGGGCGTGACCTCCGCTCTGTCCAGTGTCTTCTCTTTTTGGCCATTTGACCACACAGGTCTGTCTTGTGCCTGACTAATCCCTGTTTCGCAGCCGCCGGCCCCTCAACCTCCTTATTTCTAATCAGCCCTTTTCTGCCTCATCCTCCACTTTCTTCCTCCTGCATGTCTTCCTCTCCCATCCCTCTTCTCAGCCTCCTCCCCTCTCATCCTCCACTTTCTTCCTCCTGCATGTCCTCCTTTCTCATCCCTCTTCTTGGCCTCCTCCTCTCTTATCCTCCACTTTCTTCTGCCTCATCCTCCACTTTCTTCCTCCTGCATGTCCTCCTCTCATCCCTCCTTTTTGGCCATAACATCATCCTCTACATCAGCGATGCTCAACCTGCGGCCCTCCAGTTGTTGTAAAACTACAACTCCCACCATGCCCTTCTGTAGGCCTATAGCTGTAGGCTGTCCAGGAATGATGGGAGTTGTAGTTTTGCAACAGCTGGAGGGCCGCAGGTTGAGCATGTCTGCTCTACATTCTTCCTCCTCCTGCATGTCCCCCTCTCTCATCCCTTTTCTCTGCCTCCTCCCCTCTCATCCTCCGCTTTCTTGCTCCTGCGTGTCCCCCTCTCATCCCTCGTTTTTGGCCTTATCCTCCGCTTTCTTCCTCCTGCGTGTCCCCCACTCATTCCTCGTTTTTGGCCTTATCCTCCGCTTTCTTCCTCCTGCGTGTCCCCCTCTCATCCCTCGTTTTTGGCCTTATCCTCCGCTTTCTTCCTCCTGCGTGTCCCCCTCTCATCCCTCGTTTTTGGCCTTATCCTCCGCTTTCTTCCTCCTACGTGTCCCCCTCTCATCCCTCCTTTTTGGCCTCCTTCTTTCTCATCCTCCACTTTCTTCCTTCTGCATGTCTCCCTCTCCCATCCCTTTTCTCTGCCTCCTCCCCTCTCAACCTCCACTTTCTTCCTCCTGCATGTCCTCCTCTCATCCCTCCTTTTTGGCCTTATCTTCCGCCTTCTTCCTCCTGCATGTCCTCCTCTTATCCCTCCTTTTTGGCCTTATCTTCCGCCTTCTTCCTCCTGCGTGTCCCCCTCTCATCCCTCCTTTTGCGGCCTCGTCCTCTCGATCCTCCGCTTTCTTCCTCCTGCATGTCCCCCTCTCATCCCTCCTTTTGCGGCCTCGTCCTTTCGATCCTCCGCTTTCTTCCTCCTGCATGTCCTCCTCTCATCCCTCCTTTTTGGCCTTATCCTCCGCTTTCTTCCTCCTGCATGTCCCCCTCCTCATCCCTCGTTCTCATCTTCCAGTTTTTACTACCTGTATGCCCCTTCCCCATTCGCCGGCTCCTCCTCCTCACTGACTGCCAGAAGTTGCCGCTGATCGGCGTTAGGAGACATTCACACGACCGTATTTTCAGTCTGCGTCGGAGCTGCACTTTTTGCGGATTGCACATGGACCTATTCATTTCTATAGGGCTGCAAAAATGCGGACTGCACATGGACGTGTTCTGTGTGCTGTCTGCATCCGCCCGTCCTGCAAATTATAGAACTGTCCTATAGTTTTTGGACAAGAATAGTAATTTTTACAGTGGGACCTGTAAAAAGTGCGGGAGGCACACGGACCGCATCCGTATTTTGGAGAATTGTGAACCGCAGAACAGATCCAGGCGTGTGAATGTGGCCTTAGTCGGTTATCAGCCGGCCCTGTGCTGATATAATAAGCAATCAGCGACACAACCCATTTACAGTATAGCTATCCCCTATCTGCTCCCCAGGACTATCATGCATCAGCCCCTCATTCTCCCTGTTTCTCAGTTTGCACTAAAAAATACAACAAAATCTAAATGTATAAAAACACATTTAATGTATTAAAACTACAATATATCAATAAATGCAGCAAAAGACCGAGGACGTCCCCGCCAGTATTTCATTAATGCAGAAAAGAATTCAGTTCCTTCGCCATCTGGTGGTGGAAGAGTGAAATTACATGTTTTCACATTCAGCATCACCTTAAGGCCCCATTCAAACGACTGTATTTTTGCTCTAAATCTGTAACAGATCTAAAAAAAACGGATTCAACACAAATGTCACATCGACGTCATCCTTAGTTTTTGCAGATCTGAGGTCTGCGGCCGACAAAACACATACAGCCTAAAGGTAACCTGTCACCAGCCCCCTTCCTGTCCAGCTGTCTGCTTAGACACATAGCTGTGGGTCACCTGGTTAAAACGCTGTTTTTCTTTTGTTGATCCGAGGCTCCGTTCCTGATGCTTTTTCTTAATATGCAGATTATGTCTTTGGTGCAATTTGAGCGTTACCATTGCTCCGGTTGTACCCAAGCTCCACTCCTTCCTGTGATCAGTCCTTCTCTCGCTGCTTTGTCTTTGCCCCTTCAATCAGAGCAGTGAGGGAGGGGTTGGCCACGGAAATCAGTGTAGCGTGGTGCAGCAGGAGCAACGGTGACTCCCACATTGCACCAAAGCCCTAATTTGCATATTACGAAAAAGTATCGGAACGAAGTCTCGGATCAACAGCTATATGTCTATGCAAGCAGTTTGATAGGGAGCTCGCTGGGGACAGATTCCCTTTAAAGGGGTTTTCAAAATTTTCGTATTGGGCACTGATTAACTCTATGTTATATAATGGGGTCTCCGCTTTGTTTCTTAGATACGGAGATTCTTTATTTTCCGTGCACAGATTTGTTAGGTACAGACATTTCTGTGGCCACCAGAGGGAGCTAAGTGAACTGTAATGAGCCTGTATGCAGAGGTCTACAATTTGCTCCCCCTAGTGGTCGACTTTCACATGGGAAAAAATGTCACCGAAAAAAGACCATTTCTGTAAAACAGAGGCAATAATGATGACACTTCAGGGGCAAATTTGTACATTTTGTAATATTTTCATCAACCCTTTTCCAAGTACTCTACACTATTATGTTACATAAAGAAGGGCTCCACTCACATGAGCCGCTGACATGTAATACTAGATTTTGCCTGCAGCACCTATGTAGTACACGCCAAGTGTTTAATGGCCAACCATATAACTCTCGTGATTTAGTCTGATTTGGGGAACTCCTAATCTTAAAACTCCTTTAGGCCTCTTTCACACGGGCGTCATGTTTGACGCCCAGATAAGAGGCGGGTGCGTTGCGGGAATATGCGCGATTTTCCCGCGCGGGTGCAAACGTTTGTAATGCGTTTTGCACGCGCGTGAGAAAAATCGCCATGTTTGGTACCCAGACCCGAACCCGGACTTCATCACTAAAGTCCGGTTTCGGGTCTTCTGGAGAATTTATTATTTTCCCTTATAACATGGTTATAAGGGGAAATAATAGCATTCTTAATAAAGAATGCTTAGTAAAATGAAGTGGAAGGGGTTAAAAATAATAAAAGTTAACTTACCTTAGCCACTTGATGGCGTAGTTGCGATCTCTCCTCTCTTTCCCTGCATCAGCTACCAGCTAAAGGACCTGTGATGACGTCACATCACCATGGTAAGATGGATCATGTGATTGGACCATGTGATGTGATGTCATCACAGGTCCTTTAGATCTTAGCTGATGCTGGGAAAGAGAGGACAGATCGCAACTACGCGATCAAGTGGCTAAGGTAAGTTAACTTTTATTATTTTTAACCCCTTCCACTTCATTTTACTATGCATTCTTTATTAAGAATGCTATTATTTCCCCTTATAACCATCTTATAAGGGAAAATAATAAAGATCGGGTCCCGTTGCTAAGCAACCATGCGGGAAAATCGCACTGTATCTGCACTTGCTTGCGGATGCTTGCGATTTTCCCGCAGCCCCATTACTTCTATAGGGCCTGCGTTGCGTTAAAAACGCACAATATAGAGCATGGTGCGATTTTCATGCAACGCAGAAGTAATGCGTGAAAATCACCGCTCATGTGCACAGCCCCATAGAAATGAATGGGTCCGGATTCAGTGCGGGTGCAATGCGTCCTCCTCACACATTCACGGAAAACTCGCCCGTGTGAAAGGGGCCTTACTGTAAAAAAAAAACAACGGATGGGACAACGCAGGAAAACTCTGCGAGCAACAAGACCCGGTCCATTGCAAATGTAGCTTTTGCACACATTTTGGAACAATAAACGAATCTCACTGACACCACAGTTCCTGGAATTGATCTGACAACCTCCCTGTCCTTGTATGCCTTAGCTTTTGTATATGAGCCTCAGTGTCAGCTAGGCTTTCTATATTCCTGGATTCGTGGCTCTGTGCTGACATCTAGTGGACAAGTGAAGAATGTTCTTTGTAAAATCCTCTCTAGATCTTCACATTATTAGCTGCTCAACAATTCTGGCATTTGTAGTTCTACCAGAGAAAATGAAAAGAAGCCCCTCGGACGTCCTTGACCAGATTCTTGGAATCTCTTTAAGGTGGTAATATGTGGTAATCGCATAAGTAATGATTCCCTAATAGCATGTTATTACTGGAGTGGTTTAAGGAAAAGGGGTCTCTTTTGTAAAGGCAATGCTCCATCCAAAAGTGTGCACACCGAGGGCCCCCATTGCAACCGCACGGTCTGCTTTTAAACTATGTATGCCCTTGAATGCTGGGAAATTCAGATCTGTGGAGACATCATTAAGAAGCTCAATAAAGTCAATAAGTATAAAAATATATATGCACTGACATAGTTAAATGACATAATTCTGCCTACAGCCACCACAAGAGGGAGCTGAGCAAACATGCTTTTATACAGCTGGCACTAGCTCCCTCTAGTGGTGGCTGCAGGCAGGAGAATTGTATCATTTCGCTATATGGCCGTCTGCAATGAAATGGGGCTTTGTGTCAGGCATTCACCAGCATGTTGCAATCAAAAGTACAGAATACAGAAGGCAAGACTACATTAGCTGCAGATGGAGCAGACTTTTTTGCCTGATATGAGCTGCCACATGTCCAGATATATTTTCTTGCACCAAGTACATATTGGCCATGAAGATAGTGATCACAGAAAATAACTCTCATTTCAGCCTTGTCACCGGGATGTTTATTGATTTTCTGACAGCCGAGCAATTTGTGCTGCTGACAGAATATATCTTGTGCGCTGCTCGTAATAACCCCCGACCCCGACCCCCCCCCCCCCCCACCCCACACTATTAACACTGTCAGGACCAAAATCATGCTCTTCAGTGGTTATCAACTAACATTGGGAGGGGGTAATAAGAGAGGGGGCTTAAAAAAATGGGAGGTTGTATAATAGAGAGGGATTATATACCACAGGGGATGTACAAGAGTGGTGGGCTCTAGTATAGAGAAGGCTGTATAAGAGTGGTGTTCTCTAGTATAGAGGAGGCTGTATAAGAGTGGTGGGCTCTAGTATGAAGGCTGTATAAGAGTGGTGGGCTCTGGTACGGAGAAGGCTGTATAAGAGTGGTGGGCTCTGGTACGGAGAAGGCTGTATAAGAGTGGTGGGCTCTAGTATGAAGGCTGTATAAGAGTGGTGGGCTCTGGTACGGAGAAGGCTGTATAAGAATGGTGGGCTCTAGCATGAAGGCTGTATAAGAGTGGTGGGCTCTAGTACAGAAAAGGCTGTATAAGAGGGAGGGGGCTCTAGTATAGAGGAGGCTGTATAAGAGTGGTGGGCTCAAGTATAGAGGAGGCTGTATAAGGGTGGTGGGCTCTAGTACAGAGGAGGCTGTATAAGAGTGGAGGGATCTAGTATAGAGGAGGCTGTATAAGAATGGTGGGCTCTGGTATGGAGGAGGCTGTCTAAGAGTGGTGGGGTCTAGTACAGAAGAGGCTGTATAAGAGTGGTGGGGTCTAGTACAGAGGAGGCTGTAGATGAGTGGTGGGGTCAACTACAGAGGAGGCTGTATAAGAGTGGATGGCTCTAGTACAGAGGAGACTGTATTAGAATGGTGGACACTAGTACAGAGGATGCATTATAAGAGTGCTCGGCTCTTGAATAGAGGGGTCTGTAAAAGAGTGGTGGGATCTCGTACAGAGGAGGCTGTATATGAGGGGTTGGCTCTAGTATAGAGGAGGCTGTATAAGAGTGGTGGGGTCTAGTACAGAGGAGGCTGTATATGAGTGGTGGGAACTAGTACAGAGGAGGCTGTATAAAAATGATAGGCTCTAGTACAGAAGAGGCTGTAGAATACTGGTGGGATCTAGTACAGAGGAGGCTGTATAAGAGTGGTGGGATCTACTACAGAAGAGGCTGTATTGGAATGGTGGGGTCTAGTACAGAGGAGGCTGTATAAGAGTGGTGGGGTCTAGTACAGAGGAGGCTGTATAAGAGTGGCGGGGTCTAGTACAGAACAGGCTGTATAAGAGTGGTGGGCTCTGGTACGGAGAAGGCTGTATAAGAGTGGTGGGCTCTAGTATGAAGGCTGTATAAGAGTGGTGGGCTCTAGTACAGAAAAGGCTGTATAAGAGGGAGGGGGCTCTAGTATAGAGGAGGCTGTATAAGAGTGGTGGGCTCAAGTATAGAGGAGGCTGTATAAGAATGGTGGGCTCAAGTATAGAGGAGGCTGTATAAGGGTGGTGAGCTCTAGTACAGAGGAGGCTGTATAAGAGTGGAGGGATCTAGTACAGAGGAGGCTGTATAAGAATGGTGGGCTCTGGTATGGAGGAGGCTGTCTAAGAGTGGTGGGGTCTAGTACAGAAAAGGCTGTATAAGAGTGGTGGGGTCTAGTACAGAGGAGGCTGTATATGAGTGGTGGGGTCAACTACAGAGGAGGCTGTATAAGAGTGGATGGCTCTAGTACAGAGGAGACTGTATTAGAATGGTGGACACTAGTACAGAGGATGCATTATAAGAGTGCTCGGCTCTTGAATAGAGGGGTCTGTAAAAGAGTGGTGGGATCTCGTACAGAGGAGGCTGTATATGAGGGGTGGGCTCTAGTATAGAGGAGGCTGTATAAGAGTGGTGGGGTCTAGTACAGAGGAGGCTGTATATGAGTGGTGGGAACTAGTACAGAGGAGGCTGTATAAAAATGATAGGCTCTAGTACAGAAGAGGCTGTAGAATACTGGTGGGATCTAGTACAGAGGAGGCTGTATAAGAGTGGTGGGATCTACTACAGAAGAGGCTGTATAGGAATGGTGGGCTCTAGTACAGAAGAGGCTGTATAAGACTGGTGGGGTCTAGTACAGAGGAGGCTGTATAAGAGTGGTGGGGTCTAGTACAGAGGAGGCTGTATAAGAGTGGCGGGGTCTAGTACAGAAGAGGCTGTATAAGAGTGGTGGGCTCTGGTACGGAGGAGGCTGTATAAGAGTGGTGGGATCTAGTACAGAGGAGGCTGTATAAGAGTGGTGGGCTCTAGTACAGAAGAGGCTCTATAAGAATGGTGGGATCTAGTACAGAGGAGGCTGTATAAGAGTGGTGGGCTCTGATACGGAGTAGGCTGTATAAGAGTGGTGGGATCTAGTACGGAGGAGGCTGTGTAAGAGTGGTGGGATCTAGTACAGAGGAGGCGTTATAAGAGTGGGCTCTAGTACGGAGGAGGCTGAAGAAGAGTGGTGGGCTCTAGTACAGAGGAGGCTGTATAAGAGTGGTGGGCTCTGGTACGGAGAAGGCTGTATAACAGTGGTGGGCTCTAGTACAGAAGAGGCTCTATAAGACTGGTGGGATCTAGTACAGAGGAGGGTGTATAAGAGTGGTGGGCTCTAGTACAGAGAGAGGAGGCTGTATAAGAGTGGTGGGGAATAGTACAGAGGAAGCTGTATAAGAGTGGTGGGGTCTAGTACAGAGGAGGCTGTATAAGAGTGGTGGGATCTAGTACAGAGGAGGCTGTATATGAATGGTGGGGTCTACTACAGAGGAGGCTGTATAAGAGTGGATGGCTCTAGTACAGAGGAGGCTGTATTAGAATGGTGGACACTAGTACAGAGGATGCAGTATAAGAGTGGTTGGCTCTTGGATAGAGGAGGCTGTAAAAGAGTGGTGGGATCTCGTACAGAGGAGGCTGTATAAGAGTGGTGGGCTCTAGTACAGAGGATGCAGTATAAGAGTGGTTGGCTCTTGTATAGAGGAGGCTGTAAAAGAGTGGTGGGATCTCGTACAGAGGAGGCTGTATATGAGGGGTGGGCTCTAGTATAGAGAAGGTTGTATAAGAGTGCTGGGGTCTAGTACAGAGGAGGCTGTATAAGAGTGGTGGGGTCTAGTACAGAAGAATCTGTATAAGAGTGGTGGGCACTGATATGGAGGAGGCTGTATAAGAGTGGTGGGATCTAGTACGGAGGAGGCTGTGTAAGAGTGGTGGGATCTAGTACAGAGGAGGCATTATAAGAGTGGGCTCTAGTACGGAGGAGGCTGAATAAGAGTGGTGGGCTCTGGTACGGAGGAGACTGTATAAGAGTGGTGGGCTCTAGTACAGAAGAGGCTCTATAAGAATGGTGGGATCTAGTACAGAGGAGGCTGTATAAGAGTGGTGGGGTATAGTACAGAGAGAGGAGGCTGTATAAGAGTGGTGGGGTATAGTACAGAGGAGGCTGTATAGGAGTGGTGGGGTCTAGTACAGAGGAGGCTGTATAAGAGTTGTGGGGTCTAGTACAGAGGAGGCTGTATAAGAGTGGTGGGCTATAGTACAGAGGATGCTGTATAAGAGTGGTTTGCTATAGTATAGAGGAGGCTGTATGAGAGTGGTGGGCTCTAGTACAGAGGATGCGGTATAAGAGTGGTGGGCAATATTATAGGGGAGGCTGTATAAGAGTGGTGGGCTCTAGTACAGAGGTGGCTGTATAAGAGTAGTGAGCTCTAGTACAGAGGAGGCTGTATAAGAGTGGTGGGCTCTAGTACAGAGAAGGCTGTATAAGAGTGGTGGGCTCTAGTACAGAGGAGGCTTTATAAGAGTGGTGGGATCTAGTATAGAGGAGGCTGTAAAAGAGTGATGGGGTGTAGTACAGAAGAGGCTGTATAAGAGTGGTTGGCTCTAGTACAGAGGAGGCTGTATAAGAGTGGTGGGCTCTAGTACAGAGGAGGCTGTATAAGAGTGGGTGGATCTAGTACAGAGGATGTTGTATAAGAGTGGTGGGGTGTAGTACAGAGGAGGCTGTATGAGTGGTGGGATCTAGTACAGAGAATGCTGTATAAGAGTGGTTGACACTAGTACAGAAGAGGCTGTATAAGAGTGGTGGGATCTATTACAGAGGAGGCTGTATAAGAGTGGTGGGCTCTAGTACAGAGGAGGCTGTATAAGAGTGGTGGGGTGTAGTACAGAGGAGGCTGTATAAGAGTGGTGGGGTCTAGTACAGAGGAGGCTGTATAAGAGTGGTGGGCTCTAGTACAGAGGAGGCTGTATAGGAGTCGTGGGCTATAGTACAGAGAAGCCTGTATAAGAGTGGTGGGCTCTGGTACGAAGGAGGCTGTATAAGAGTGGTGGGCTCTAGTACAGAGGAGGCTGTATAAGAGTGGTGGGCTCTAGTACAGAAGTGGCTGTATAAGAGAGGTGGGCTCTAGTACAGAGAAGACTGTATAATAGTGGTGGGATCTAGTACAGAGGAGGCTGTATAAGAGTGGTGGGGTGTAGTACAGAGAAGGCTGTATAAGAGTGGTGGGGTGTAGTACAGAGGAGGCTGTAAAAGAGTGGTGGGGTCTAGTACAGAGTAGGCTGTAAAAGAGTGGTGGGGTCTAGTACAGAGAATGCGGTATAAGAGTGGTTGGCTCATGTATAGAGGAGGCTGTAAAAGAGTGGTGGGATCTCGTACAGAGGAGGCTGAATATGATGGGTGGGCTCTAGTATAGAGGAGGCTGAATATGATGGGTGGGCTCTAGTATAGAGGAGGCTGTATAAGAGTGGTGGGATCTACTACAGAGGAGGCAGTATAGAAATGTTGGGCTCTAGTACAGAAGAGGCTGTATAGGAGTGGTGGGGTCTAGTACAGATGAGGCTGTATAAGAGTGGTGGGATCTACTACAGAGGAGGCTGTATAAGAGTGGTGGGCTCTAGTACAGAGGAGGCTGTATAGGAGTCGTGGGCTATAGTACAGAGAAGCCTGTATAATAGTGGTGGGATCTAGTACAGAGGAGGCTGTATAAGAGTGGTGGGCTCTAGTACAGAGGAGGCTGTATAAGAGTGGTGGGCTCTAGTACAGAGGAGGCTGTATAAGAGTGGTGGGGTCTAGTACAGAGGAGGCTGTAAAAGAGTGGTGGGGTCTAGTACAGAGAATGCGGTATAAGAGTGGTTGGCTCATGTATAGAGGAGGCTGTAAAAGAGTGGTGGGATCTCGTACAGAGGAGGCTGTATATGATGGGTGGGCTCTAGTATAGAGGAGGCTGTATAAGAGTGGTGGGCTCTAGTACAGAGGAGGCTGTATAAGAGTGGTGGGATCTACTACAGAGGAGGCAGTATAGAAATGTTGGGCTCTAGTACAGAAGAGGCTGTATAGGAGTGGTGGGGTCTAGTACAGATGAGGCTGTATAAGAGTGGTGGGGTCTAGTACAGAGGAGGCTGTATAAGAGTGGTGGGCTCTAGTACAGAAGAGGCTGTATAAGAGTGGTGTGCTCTGGCACTGAGGAGGCTGTATAAGAGTGGTGGGCTCTAGTATAGAGGAGGCTGTATAAGAGTGGTGGGCTCTAGTACAGAAGAGGCTGTATAAGAGTGGTGCACTCTGGCACTGAGGAGGCTGTATAAGAGTGGTGTGCTCTAGTACAGAAGAGGCTGTATAAGAGTGGTCGGGTCTACTTCAGAGGAGGCTGTATAAGAGTGGATGGCTCTAGTACAGAGGAGGCTGTATTAGAATGGTGGGCTCTAGTACAGAGGAGGCTGTATAAGAGTGGTGGGGTCTAGTACAGAGAATGCGGTATAAGAGTGGTTGGCTCATGTATAGAGGAGGCTGTAAAAGAGTGAAGGGATCTCGTACAGAGGAGGCTGTATATAATGGGTGGGCTCTAGTATAGAGGAGGCTGTATAAGAGTGGTGGGATCTACTACAGAGGAGGCAGTATAGGAATGTTGGGCTCTAGTACAGAAGAGGCTGTAGAGGGGTGGGGTCTAGTACAGAGGAGGCTGTATAAGAATGGTGAGGTCTAGTACAGATGAGGCTGTATATGAGTGGTGGGGTCTAGTACAGAGGAGGCTGTATAAGAGTGGTGGGCTCTAGTACAGAAGAGGCTGTATAAGAGTGGTGGGCTCTAGTACAGAAGAGGCTGTATAAAAGTGATGGGCTCTAGTACAGAAGAGGCTGTATAAGAGTGGTGGGCTCTAGTACAGAAGAGGCTGTATAAGAGTGGTGTGCTCTGGCACTGAGGAGGCTGTATAAGAGTGGTGTGCTCTAGTACAGAAGAGGCTGTATAAGAGTGGTGGACTCTAGTACAGAAGAGGCTGTATAAGAGTGGTGGGATCTAGTATAGAGGAGGCTGTGTAAGAGTGGTGGGATCTAGTACAGAGGAGGCATTATAAGAGTGTTGGGCTCAAGTTCGGAGGATGTTGTATAAGAGTGGTGGGCTCTAGTACAGAAGAGGCTGTATAAGAGTGGTGGGATCTAGTACGGAGGAGGCTGTGTAAGAGTGGTGGGATCTAGTACAGAGGAGGCATTATAAGAGTGTTGGGCTCTAGTACAGAAGAGGCTGTATAAATGTGGTGGGCTCTAGTAAAGAGGAGGCTGTAAAAGAGTGGGTGGATCTAGTACAGAGGATGTTGTATAAGAGTGGTGGGGTGTAGTACAGAGGAGGCTGTATAAGAGTGGTGGGATCTAGTACGGAGGATGTTGTATAAGAGTGGTTGGCTCTAGTACAGAAGAGGCTGTATAAGAGTGTTGGGCTCTAGTACGGAGGAGGCTGTATAAGAGTGGTGGGCTCTGGTACGAAGGAGGCTGTATAAGAGTGGTGGGCTCTGGTACAGAAGAGGCTGTATAAGAGTGGTGTGCTCTAGTACAGAAGAGGCTGTATAAGAGTGGTGGGCTCTAGTACAGAAGAGGCTGTATAAGAATGGTGGGCTCTAGTACAGAAGAGGCTGTATAAGAGTGGTGGGATCTACTATAGAGGAGGCTGTGTAAGAGTGGTGGGATCTAGTACAGAGGAGGCATTATAAGAGTGTTGGGCTCAAGTTCGGAGGAGGCTGTATAAGAGTTGTGGGCTCTAGTACAGAGGAGGTTAGATATGAGTGGTGGGCTCTAGTACAGAAGATGCTGTATAAGAATTGTGGGGTCTAGTACAGAAGAGGCTGTATAAGAGTGGTGTGTCCTAGTACAGAGGAGGCTGTATTAGAGTGGTGGGCTCTAGTACAAAGAAGGCTGTATAAGAGTGGTGGGATCTAGTACAGAGGAGGCTGTATAAGAGTGGTAGGATCTAGTACAGAAGAGGCTGTATAAGAGAGGTTGGCTCTAGTACAGAGGAGGCTGTATAAGAGTGGTGGGCTATAGTACAGAGGAGGCTGTATGAGTGGTGGGATCTAGTACAGAGGAGGCTGTATAAGAGTGGTGGGCTCTAGTACAGAGAAGACTGTATTATAGTGGTTGGCTCTAGTACAGAGGAGGCTGTATAAGAGTGGTGGGCTCTAGTACAGATGAGGCTGTATAAGAGTGGTGGGGTGTAGTACAGAGGAGGCTGTATAAGAGTGGTGGGCTCTAGTACAGAGGAGGCTGTATAAGAGTGGTGGGCTCTATTATAGAGGATGCAGTACAAGAGTGGTGGGCTCTAGTATAGAGGAGGGTGTATAAGAGTGGTGGGCTCTAGTACAGAGAAGACTGTATAATAGTGGTGGGATCTAATACAGAGGAGGCTGTATAAGAGTGATGGGCTCTAGTACAGAGGAGGCTGTATAAGAGTGGTGGGCTCTAGTACAGAGGAGGCTTTATAAGAGTGGTGGGCTCTAGTACAGAGGAGGCTGTATAAGAGTGGTGGGCTCTATTATAGAGGATGCAGTACAAGAGTGGTGGGCTCTAGTATAGAGGAGGGTGTATAAGAGTGGTGGGCTCTAGTACAGAGAAGACTGTATAATAGTGGTGGGATCTAATACAGAAGAGGCTGTATAAGAGTGATGGGCTCTAGTACAGAGGAGGCTGTATAAGAGTGGTGGGGTGTAGTACAGAAGAGGCTGTATAAGAGTGGTGGGCTCTAGTACAGCAGAGGCTGTATAGAAATGGTGGGCTCTTGTACAGAGGAGGCTGTATGAGAGTGGTGGGATCTATGAAGAGAAAGGTCTGTATAGGAGAAGAGAACCCTAATTAGAGAAGAGTAATGGGCCTGTAGGGGGAACTTATTAGGGTAGGGGTCTTAGAACGGATCTTGGAGAGATGTTGCCTCTGTAACAGGAGGCTTTATAAGAGACAGGGACAATATAAGAGAAGCACACACACATCTCTGATGCCCCACCGTTACTCCCAATTCTCTTCATGATCTCACACCTAGAAGCCGGCTGAACTGTGATCTCAAAGGGAACACTGTAATGCTTCATTCCACCTGCGGTGGCGCTGCAGGATAACTGAGTTCTTTATAGAATAACAAAACTGACCACAGTCTTCTTCTCATCCCGATCCACCTGGTACATCACCTGATGAGTGAGGTCACCAGAGACTCTGAAGATGCACATTAGTCATATCTGTGTATTTACAATGGATCACGTATGATACTTGTATTCACAGGGATGAGTCACATGTATTATTCTTCACTCATCATCTGCCTAACCCTAGTGAGCAAATATAACAAATACCGCTACATCCAAGAGGAAAAGACTATAAAGACTATGTACCTGTACATATGGATGTACTGTCTTATAGCAGTTATATTCTTATACATACGAGCAGTATTATAGTAGTTATATTCTTGTACATAGGAGCAGTATTATAGAAGTTATATTCTTGTACATAGGGGCAGTATTATAGTAGTTATATTCTTGTACATAGGAGCAGTATTATAGTAGTTATATTCTTGTACATAAGAGCAGTATTATAGTAGTTATATTCTTGTACATAGGAGCAGTATTATAGTAGTTATATTCTTGTACATAAGAGCAGTGTTATAGCAGTTATATTCTTGTACATGGAGCAGTATTATAGTAGTTATATTCTTGTACCTAGGAGGCAGTATTATAGTAGTTATATTCTTGTACCTAGGAGGCAGTATTATAGTAGATATATTCTTGTACATAGGAGCAGTAATATAGTAGTTTTTTTCTTGTGTATAGGAGCAGTACTATAGTAGTTATATTCTTGTACATAGGAGCAGTATTATAGTAGTTATATTCTTGTACATAGGAGCAGTACTATAGTAGTTATATTCTTGTACATAGGAGCAGTATTATAGTAGTTATTTTCTTGTATATATGAGGCAGTATTATAGTAGTTATATTCTTGTACATAAGAGCAGTATTATAGTAGTTATATTCTTGTATATAGGAGGCAGTATTATAGTAGTTATATTCTTGTACAGAGGAGGCAGTATCATAGTAGTTATATTCTTGTACATAGGAGCAGTATTATAGTAGTTATATTCTTGTACATAGGAGCAGTATTATAGTAGTTATATTCTTATACATAGGAGCAGTATTATAGTAGTTATATTCTTGTACATAGGAGCAGTATTATAGTAGTTATATTCTTGTACATAGGAGCAGTATTATAGCAGTTATATTCTTGTATATAGGAGGCAGTATTATAGTAGTTATATTCTTGTACATAGGAGCAGTATTATAGTTGTTATATTCTTGTACATAGGAGCAGTATTATAGCAGTTATATTCTTGTATATAGGAGGCAGTATTATAGTAGTTATATTCTTGTACATAGGAGACAGTATTATAGTAGTTATATTCTTGTACATAGGAGCAGTATTATAGTAGTTATATTCTTGTACATAGGAGCAGTATTATAGTAGTTATATTCTTGTACATAAGAGCAGTATTATAGTAGTTATATTCTTGTACATAGGAGCAGTATTATAGTAGTTATATTCTTGTACATAGGAGCAGTATTATAGCAGTTATATTCTTGTACATAGGAGCAGTATTATAGTAGTTATATTCTTTGTCCAATATCTTTTTATTGAGATAAATGTAGGCAGAAAAGTCAATGACTACACAAACAGATGCTCGTAAATCACATAGAGCCTTGACAACAGCAGTCATATAACAGTATGATAAATCTAGTACAGCTCTTTGTACACCATGTGGTTCGAATAGACATATATTAAACAATCTCTGTGTAACATAGTATTGGCCCAGTGTCTTCCATTGGGCAAAGGCACATATTTAAGGTATAACCAGAATGAAAAACAACCGGGGAGGAGAGGGGTATGAGACAAACAAGGGAAGTGGGAAAAGGAGGGGTAAAGGTCTACTCCATGATAACAGAATATCTGAAATCCACATATAGTTCAGTTGCTACCACTGGTTCATGCGTCAATGTCAGCATCTTATCAAGATCTACAAGTTAGTGCCAATGTCGCGTGTGTCATGTGGCAGCAGGTGCACCAGTCGTGTTCCAGTCAACCAAGACGATTATGGGTGGTCTCGGAAGGACCGCCAAGGGGCCCAAATTTTCTCGAACTTCTCGTGTGACCTGAGTTCCCAACTAGCTAACTCCTCCATCCTGAAGATGGTGTCTACCTTGGCTACCCACTGATCCATTGACGGTGGTTCGGTGCTAAGCCAGCGTTGTGGTATTAATAATCTAGCAGCTTGTATCAAATGGGTCACTAGATTACCCTTAGAGGGAGTGAACTGCGATGTGGGCAACCAAAGGAGTACCAGCTCCGGGGTCAAAGATATAACCGTAGACAATATCTGATTAATAGACACTGAGATTTGGTCCCAATAGTTGCGAATCCTGGGGCACGACCAGAATATATGAAGTAACGTCCCTGACCCTTTCCCACACCTCCAGCACACGTCTGTGTCACTGAGCCCGTTGTGGAACAAATAAGTGGGGGTGCGATACCATTGGGTGAGAACTTTGTAAGAGTGTTCTTGGATTTTCACACAGCGGGAAAACCCATGGGAGTGAGCATGTATTCTTAAAACATCAGTTTCACTAAATACCACATCAAGGTCAGGTTCGCAGATACTGTGGAGTAGTCTTAGATGAAGGTGTGTTTAGCGCTAGGTATAGCAGCGAGATCATTTTCCGCTGGGGTGTGGAGGACGTCAACAGTCCTTCAAACCACGTCATTGATGAAGGAGGGTCTTTAAAGGGTGGGAGAGCCTTAACGACTGAATTAAGCTCCAGACGGTCTATGAAGTGGGAAGTTTCCCAGACTTTGGCAAGTGGGTGGTCAGCAGGGAGACTGTCATTAGCACGGGCAAGGAAGTCTGATAGAGCATAGTCCCTAAGCTTGCGCCAGATCGGGGGGGCTCATCTATCAAGGGTCTGACTAAGAATGGGGTCAGGTCTGCGGGTGTTTTAAGAGATGGGTTAGGGAGTAAGTCATTATTCTTGTTCAGAAATTTAACTACTGAATAGGTGCCTTTAAGCAGAATGTGAGAGTGAAAGGAAGTAGATGTTAGGTCCCATAAGGACGCCCTTTGTTTAGGGGTGAGTTGTAATAGTTCCAAATCAGTACCTCTAGTGTTATAACAGGGTACATGCAGCTGTAGCCACCTCTTCAAGTGTATAGCGTGGTAGTAGGTATGCACGTCTGGTAGTGCAAAGCCACCCTGATTACGTCTCAGTATCAAGTGTCTGTGGGCCAGCCTAGGTCTTTTCCCACCCCAAAGGTAGGTAGAGAATAGTCTCCTAACTCGCGACAGATAAGCATTGGGAAGAAAGATGGGAAGCATTTGCATCACATATAATATTTTGGGAAGTACAAACGCCTTTAGCAGATTTTTCCTGCCCATCCAGGTGGTATAAGGGATACGTAGGGAGTTCAGTTGCTGTTGAATGTCAGAACATAGAGGCAAGTAGTTGAGCTGAAATAATTTAGACGGGTCTGGTGGGATTTTTATGCCAAGATACGTGAGAGACTGGGATTGCCATTTGAAGGGGGTGGACTGTTTTAGTGACTCTATTATGGTTTGCGCGGCTGTAATATTCATTGCTTCTGATTTAGAGTAGTTCATCTTGTAATTGGACACTATACCATAAGTCTCAAACAGGGACAAGAGACGGGGAAAGGCCTCGACCGGGTTGGACACCATTATCAGTAAATCATCTGCATAAGCAGCGTTGATATATTCAATGGAGTCACTCTTTGCTCTAACTCCTCTAATTGCTGGATCCTCTCTAATTGTCTGAAGGAGAGTTTCCATCACCAAAATATATAGGGCAGGTGACAGGGGGCAGCCCTGCCGTGTCCCATTGCTTATGTGAAAAGATGGCGACAAGGTACCGTTGACCCGGATCCTTGCACTAGGATCTGTATATAACGTCATGACTGCCTCCTGGAACCGGCTTGGAATGCCAAATCTAAGCAAAGTTTTCTGCATATAGACCCAGTTTACCCGGTCGAAGGCCTTTTCCGCATCAACGCTGAGGAAGGTTAATGGGAGTCGTTGTTTAATAGCCCACTGCATTGCCGATATAATCCGGCAAGAATTATGGTTCCCTTCTCTTCCCGGAACGAAGCCAGCTTGGTCAGGGTGGATTAGTTTCGGTAAGAGTAGACTAAGTCTAGAGGCCAAAATCTTGGCCCAAAGTTTTATATCAACATTGAGTAACGATATCGGCCTATAACTGCCACAAAGGGTTGGGTCTTTCCCAGGTTTGGGGAGAATAGTTACTATGGCTTCCAGGGATTGCGGGTGCAACTGAGCTCCTGAGAGAAGAGAATTACACCAGGACGTCATCTGGGGGATCAAGCTAGGGGCAAATTTTTTATAGTACCCGACAGGAAAGCCATCCGGGCCAGGGCTTTTCCCTAATGGCATGGAGGCAAGTATTCTGTGAATTTCTGAGTCTGACACTGGAGCAAGGAGGGACATGCTGTCTTCGGGTGATACTTGAGGGAGATTTAGGTGTTGTAAGAACCGATCCATCGCAGTGTGTAGCGACGGGTCCGCTTCGGATTTTGAGCTTGAGATCCCATAAAGTTTTTCATAGAACCTCTGGAACTCAGCGGCAATATCTGCAGTTTTATGTAATACAGTCCCCTCACTACTTTTAATCCTGGGGATGAACATAGCGTCTTTTCTTTGTTTGATGAGAGAGGATATAAGCTTCGTCCCCTTATCCCCGTGCGAATAAAACCTAAACTGCGAATATTGGTACGCCCGAGCATGACTAACATTGAGGTGATCTTTTAGTTGGGATCTCAAGGCCGTCAATTCTGTTTGAACGGAGTGGGCCTTAGAGCGTTTGTGGACCGACTCCTTTGCAGCTATTTGCCTAAGTAGGGAGTGTAATCTTTTTTGTCTATCCTTCTTCACCTTACTACCAAGTGCAATGAGTTCTCCTCTCTATAGTAGTTATATTCTTGTACATATGAGCAGTATTATAGTAGTTATATTCTTGTACATAGGAGCAGTATTATAGCAGTTATATTCTTGTACATAGGAGCAGTATTATAGCAGTTATATTCTTGTACATAGGAGCAGTATTATAGCAGTTATATTCTTGTACATAGGAGCAGTATTATATTAGTTATTTTCATGTATATAAGAGGCAGTATTATAGCAGTTATTAAAATGGAACAAGAGTCCTACAAAGCAGACTCTTATAAATATGTAATTCTTTTAGCCTTTTCACTAGAAGGATATATAGTTAATCTTTAACAGAGAAACACGTTCACTATGTAGAGTGGTTATTATCTCACAGAAGTGCTGTTTATAAGCCTATTAAGATAGGAAGTGGTCACTTAACCTGAGGAAACATTATGGCATTCATAGTAAACTCTTTCCCACCCCTGAAATGTCATCTTAAAATGTAGGAATTAAACTCAACTCTGAAGGCTTGTTGTTGTATCTTGAGAAGCCCGATAAATTCTGCAAGTGATTGAGGGCGGGTGTTATGGTTGGCTTAAGGGTTGGTAATCTGGACAATGACAAGGGGGGCGTCAACTAACTTGTATGGTGCAAGGACGTTTTACCGCTGAGCTCCTTTTACATCCTTGAAGTATCCAGACCGTCCACCTCTATTACTGACTACTCGAGCCTGGACATTACTGGGGTGATCCTGCACAATGCCCTGGACTAAGTTTGGGGTGTTTTGGAGGTCTGGAGCTCTTCCTTGTAGCACTGTAAGAGCTATTATTTTCTTCCCAGCAGTCAGGTCCTCCTCAGTTTTCCAGCCTACAGCCCTGGTCACATTTACCTCCTTATTGGCGCCTCAAGAGGTGGAGCAGCAATACCGGAATCCTGGAAGTAGGCAGGAATTTTTGGAGTAAGGAACCGCAGGAGACGACTGGGGGCCATCTTGCACACATGTACTGAAAGGGCTGCGTCACAGTCTATGCTCCCGATCTGATACTACTCAAATTTTTCCTTCCCTTGTGTTTGCTGCCCTGAGTGCTCTTCTGGAGGATATTGTGCACCATGGTGTAGCAATATGCTGGTTTTGGAGCGGAGGCCATTGGAAGTGGGTTTTCCAAGATGTTGCTAAATTATTTGCATTTCAGGAGAGCATTTCTTGAAAGATCTTTGGTGTATAGTTAAAAAAACCAGCATGGCCCCATCACAAACGCCTGTAGAGCCTCTAGTGGACGGGGTGAGTTAGATGGGTAAGCTGCTGATGTCCCACGAAGTGTAGGGGACCCAAACATGAATAAGCCAGGCTATAATCGGGCATTTGCAAGTTGACATGAAATTGATAAAAATCTGAGTCCACATTCTCGAGTGCAGGTTGGGGATGCAGAGGACTCTGCTTATTCATTGGGCTTTGCAAGACCCTGCAGGAAAAAGTGGAGGATGCGCAGAAAAAAGCTGGGCGCTCTGATCTAATGGACTTTCCTCAGGATGTCCTCTCTTACTAGGTTTCATAATTGAGAGGGCGCACAGGATGCCCATCAAACCATTACCTCCAGGGGCCCTTCTGCATCCTTTCATCATGAAAATACTAAATTGCAAAAGAAAAATATTGATATATAATTGATATTAAAAGTCAATGTAACCAAAAAATTATCCAAAAAATTAGACCTATTTTTAAAAAAAACTAAATTTTATTGATATCTTCTAAAACGACCAAAGGTCAATAGTAATATAGCATTCATAAAACATAAATTGCTGTTGACAAAAATACTAACATAGGGATGTTCAGGGTGCCTTGTAAAGACGGGGATAAGAGGCGAGAGGGGGGAATCACTGTCCCTACAATATACCTCTCTAAGCCTCAGCTCGGAGGCGTCACCTGATGGTGGTGACCCTCCGTCCCCGAACCTAGGCCTAAGTAACCCTAGAACAACCCTCAAAGGAACCTGCAACCCCGACGCGTTTCCCCCTTCTTGTTATGGGTTCCTCAGGGGGTAAGTCAAATCAGGCTCAAAAGTGCGATAAACAGTAAGATGAAGAGAGACTGGCTAATATACATATAAACATAGGTATAGGCCGTACCTTATTGGCTGGATAAACCCAACAAGGTGAATTATAATGGTACCTAATAATGATGCAAAAGGCATACCATCGATAAACCTAGAAAAACAAACAGATCACAAGAGTACGGTCAAAAACTAGGTACCTATACTAAAAAACTGTCACATTCATGAGGGATCGGTACTTACATATAGTCTGGTGAAATATAGTGCAGTAAGCCAGCTATCCACGTGAGGTCCAAGATGGCTGTGACCTCCGGTGTTAGTGTGGAGAGCTGTTTAAATAGCCCGGGGACTAGCGCGCATCCTGTCCTGTGATGCGCTCCAAGCGCACGCTGACACGTCACGTGATGCACTCCAGGCTAGAGCGCACACTGGCGGCAAAAGCCCGCGATTATAACAACCGGGACAGATGCGCATCCAGTCACGTGATGCGCTCATGCTGAAGCGCAACACCAACTGAGAGAAGGGACGTAAACCAGCAGCCCAAAGCGGAAAGATACATCCGCAAAGATGTGTTCCAGGGTGGACCGCAAACATGTGTTGCCATGCGCACAGTATTCAGTGACAAACGGGTAAAGATTATTAATAACCACAAATCGTCTGCCATACAAAAAGCACATATCCCAGTGGTGGACAATGCCGGTCTATAGCCCGGGTAACAATCCCGAAATGACCATGTATAGGGTGCCAGTCAGATTAATAAGGAGTCTCTCTACATAAATCAGCATATGTTGAATGATCTACCACTGTATATATAGGTAGATATGATAATTAGTACCCAGATATCGGTATACTAAATAAAGCTGGATACTTCTCGTATCCATGGTTGGAAAAAAGGGACAAGTTAGTGTGTATACATAGGAAGAGGCATATGGGGCCAAACTTTTAACTGATGAGATCACAAAAAGCAACCAAAAATCACAAAAAGCAACCAAAGGTCAATCTTTCGTTGAGGCCATTGGGGGACTGGGACCGGAACTTGTAAATCCATTCAGACTCTTTCTGAAGAATCTTCTTATCCTAGTCCCCTCTCCTCAAGGGTTGTGGTACCACCTCCAAGACTGAAAAACGTAATACATTGGGATTGCCAGAGTGTTTTTCATTCACATGCAGGGCAACAGAGGTGTCTCTTTTATTAAGGACATCATTGATATGTTCACACACCCTTCTTCTGAGTTCACGGATGGTTTTGCCAATGTAGTCCAGAGGACAAGAACACTGACAGATATAAATAACTCCTCTGGGCCTACAATTGGCAAAATCCCGTAGACTCACCGTACATTGTGTGGCTGAGCACGCAATTTCCTTATTGGTGTTAATAAAGGGACAAGCCTTACAGCCACTGCATCTAAATAACCCAAGAGGTTTTCTAGTGAGCCATGTGTCCCTAGAGGGTGGTGGGACAAAATGGCTATGAACAAGACGATCGCGGAGGCTTCTGCCTCTACGATAAGTAACACTAGGGTAGGCAGATATAGTCTCTTTTAGGTCAGGGTCCATAAGGAGGATGGGCCAATACTTATCAAGTATCCCTTTAATCTCTTTACTTGCGCTATCATACGTAGATATTAATCAAGTGATGTTATCTTGCGGGGATGGCAATCTAGGGACAAGAAGCTCACTTCTCTCTTAAAAGCCTCCCGCAGTATTTTTTGAGGATAACCACGTCCCTGGAGGCGATCGTAAAGGCCTCTGGACTCCCTATGAAAGTCATCACGATTAGTACAATTCCTTTTGATACACAAATATTGACTCTTAGGTATGCCTTTCTTGAGGGGGTAGGGATGATGACTATCAAATCTGAGTATACTGTTAGTAGCAGTGGGCTTACAGTAGATTGAAGTTACCAATCTACCATTCTGCCTTGAGACCTTAATATCCAGAAAATTGATGCTTTCCTCATGGATCTCATATGTAAAAGACAAACCAATTGAATTCTGGTTTAGATGGTCCACAAACAAGGAGAACTCAGCCCTGGTCCCGCCCCATAGGATGAAGACGTCGTCTATGTAGCGGGACCACAGGCTGATCTTGGCGCTCCACCATTTGTCACTGTCAGGAAATACGACGGTGTCCTCCCACCAGCCCAGGAACAGGTTGGCGTATGTGGGTGCACAAGGGCTCCCCATGGCCGTACCCCTGAGCTGGTGGTAAAGACGACCGTCAAATAAAAAGAAATTATACGAAAGGACAAACTGTAAAAGCTCCATTATAAAGATGTTATGATTTTTACAGTGGATATCTCTGGTGCGTAAGAGGCACCCTGAACATCCCTATGTTAGTATCTTTGTCAACAGCAATTTATGTTTTATGAATGCTATATTACTATTGACCTTTGGTCGTTTTAGAAGATATCAATAAAATTTAGTTTTTTTTTTAAAATAGGTCTAATTTTTTGAAAATACTAAATGACTAATATACTAAAATACTAATTAGGTATGAGAATGCAAAACTCTCCTTCTTCTATCCGGAACTTACCTCCAATGTACAGAAGAGAAGAAGACAATTTGCTCAAATTATGGCACCTTTCCACCATGTTATACCCAACAAGCCTACGGATGATTCAATATGGAGACAAAACTTCAAGCTCCAGAGGAGACATCAGGTTGGCTAGAAATTCATCTCTCGTCTAGCTCATAAGTGGCACCTAAGTCCCTGACTTTTAAAGATGTAAGGAGTCCTGAGACCTCACGTGTGACACTGACTGTATTCATTTTATGGAGTTCTTAAGAGTTTTGCAATTGGAGTCGAGACGCTGGGTTGTATCATGTGAACGGAGGATACACACGTCATGTTTAGATAGAGCGGACATGTGACCGCATCTCTATGATGTTTCGGATCAGGTGACTGGAATCTGGACACGTGATCCCTATCCAAGTATCGCGCCATTTGATGGCGCACGCGCAATAGGGGGTTTGAGACGCCGTAGTGTTGAGGCATGGTGGATGGACGCCGGGAGCCACGGTCCCTCCTTTTCACATGGGTATGTAATTAAATATATGATGATATGCACTTTATAGGGTGTTTTTAATGATCAGGTGTGTATAATGTGTACTCATTGGTAGCTGCTTCCGTTGAGGGGCAGTACTTTTTAGACTATATATATGTATTGATTTCACTACAAATGTATGCTTGACAAAGACCATTTGCTGGTCGAAACGTTGCACTTTCTGGAGATACTTTTGCACATGTTGGAACCACTGTGAATAAAATTCACGTTTTGGATATGCTGCTGTCAACTTGCTTCCTTTTACTGATCTGAGGACCAAGAAGGATCTAAGGTCATGACAAGGCTGATGCATTCCACGGACGAGTCCATTTAAACCGGTTTTGAGTCCTGCTCTACATAACTACTATTGCTATCCTCAGGATAGGTCTCTAGTATCTGATTGGTGGGTGTCCTACTCCCGGGACCCCCACTGATCAGCTGTTTGAGAAGGCAACGGCCCTCCTGTGAGCGGCCTTCTCCATGCTTACCAAGCACAGTCCCATGGAAGTGAATAGGGCTGAGCATGATACCAAGCGCAGTCGCTATACAGTGTACGGCACTGTTCTTGGTAAGCTGCAAGAAGGCTGAGGATAGGTCATCAGTATCGAAATCTCGGAAAACCCCTTTAACCCGTAGAGGACCTCCACCCTACATGTACGGCGCTGGTGGACGTGACTTAAGGACCAGCGCCGTACATCTACGGGGGGCTGATCAGGCGTGTGCAGGAGCTGCGCCCACCCGATCAGCGGCACGGACCCTGCAGTCACTGACAGCCGAGCCCCTGCTGCATAGTCTCAAAATCAATTTTTATTTTTTTAAAGTCATATGTACCGTAAAATGGTGCCAGTACAATCGACAGCTCACCCTGCATTAGAAAAAGTGATTTTACTTTTTTTTTTTACGTTAAACATAACAAAAACGGCATAAATTGTCGCAGTGGTACTGACCTGAATATGAGTCATATTTACCGCACAGTGAACCCTGTAGAAATGAAACCCGAAAAACCATGTCATTTTTCCCCACAAGTATATATATTTTTTTACAGTTTTGCAATAAATTACATGGAACATCAAATAGTGGCATTTAAAATGCAAAAAACAAGTCCTTGTACGGCTGTGGTGATGGAATAATAAAAAAGGAGGCGGGGGGGGGGGGGGGAAGAATCAGAAATGTTGATGCTAAACTTGAAGGGGTTAATAGAAGCATCATTCCTTTTGTGCACGGGCTCTCACCTACTCCTTGTCACCACTAGGGGGCTATTGACCTCCATTTTAGCTGCCTACAGATCGCCCTCTAGTGGTGACAGAAGGTAGCTCTGATTTTTACAAGGAGATGAAGAGGTACAGCTTGCTGCAGGTTGTCAGGGCATGATGGGGGTTGTAGTTTTGCAACAGCTGGAGGGACGCAGGTTGCAGGGCGCTGCTGCAGCTCTGCCATCTTGTTATCATATGTGCGGCCGCTGCTCCAGACTCTTCTCTGATCCTGCAGAATCTCATAAAACTGCTAAATGCTGGATTTTATTGGTCGCTAATGAAGCATTTATTGAGGCATCTCCGTGTTTTACGGGACAGGCAGGGAGCGCTCCAGAGCCTGTTCTTCCAGAATCCTCTTTAGCTGGTCTGGGGCAGGAAATGCACAGATCATGGAAATGTTCCCAGCAGTACAAAGTATTTCAGGAGCGGAATATTCTGATCTTGTGGGAGGTCATAGACGAAGAGTGACATAGTTGAAGGAGCAGGGTCCTCCCAGCAGCACAGAGTATTTTAGGAGACAAGTTTGCAGATCTTGTGGAAGGTCACAAATTGAGAGTTACATATTAGAAGGAGCAGAAACCCCCAGTGGCACAAAGTATTTCAGCAGAGGAGTGCGTCAATCACTCACATGTCTGGGAGAGATAAGGATCGGGCCGTTGGATTTCAACATGCCTGATTCTTTTGTTCAGAGTCTGCCAGCAGCTTTCTCCCTGCTCCCATTCACAATACATGCACACTCGGCTGAGCCAAGCATGCATACGTATAAGAGAGAACAGTTGTATGGGCGGCTTAAGGGTCTCTGCAACATTTTTCTTATACAGAAGCTCCAACCCCCTGCCCGACATTGGTAAATGATGATATTTTTGATGTTCTGTACCTGCCATTAGGGGGAGCTGACGTACAATCTCCCATTAGAGTAATAGTATAATGCGGTATACAATGGTGACTGTAGGCAGCACTATGAATGCGTCACTCAGCGCTGCCCCCTGACTTTTTTTTTTTTTACTGTTTCTGAGGCCTCTTGCACACCGCCGTGGCCCGCAAACAGCCATTCACTTCAACTTGTTCTATTTTTTACGGTGCGGACAGATCACGGTCCCATTCAAGTTGAATGGGTCCGGATCTGTCGCGTCTGCCGCACGGATGGGGCCCGACTTTGCGGTCCCCAATGCACGGAGCGGCCGTGTGCAAGAGGCCTGATACAGAGACATCTATATGGCACATGAGTCTCCAAATAAAATTTGAATTGGGTGGCGAGCATCCTGCTGAAAAGGTCAACCGACAAACAGGGCCTCCCCAGCAAAATACAGTACCCCAATTTTCTAGCCCCCTCTACATTAACCCTCTGTGTACACTCTATAGATGGCCCACCTCACGATCTCCTGAGGAGGGTCTCTCACAGTACATGGAGCATAATTACGTGTAAGTGCTTACTGTGGTTTTGTGACCTCGGCCTCACAGCTGCCGGGTCCATCTGCTCCTCTCCCATCCGGCCTCATAGCTTACATTATTTATTTCTGACCCTTCTTCGCCCCCGGTGACATGATACATAACCCCCGTATATGTGACTCCTGATGTGTCCCTGGTGATGTATCCGTAAAATGGCACCAAACGTGCAGAGATTAGAACAGATCCAGGTCATAATAGTGAGCCCCCCGATACATATATTTCCATTTATATTTTTATCTTTTTCAGAGGTATGGTATGGGGTCCATATTTAGGGTTCTGGCCTGGGGTCTGAATTTTTTCTTTCGTCTGCTCTGGGGTCTGAATTTATTTAGGGGTCTGGTCTGGGGTCTTGTCCCTTTAAAAAAGAGAAAATTGGCCAAAAATATTATAAGATTGGTGCCAAGTGCATTACGGACGCTGCGCCATTCATGCCGCCTGATACCGTATTACATCTAGGATCTGATAGGTTGCTGTGGGCGGATTTAATGGGTCATAATTACGGTAGATTAACAAAGGTGAAATGTTTCATACCATTAACTTCATTATGGTGGTCTTCAGAATATAAAATGCAAAAAGAAGCTTCAAAAGACCCCAGACCAGACCCCTAAATAAATTCAGACCCCAGAGCAGACGAAAGAAAAAATTCAGACCCCAGGCCAGAACCCTAAATATGGACCCCATACCTCTGAAAAAAATAAAAATAAAACACAGACCCCCAACTCCCCACCACCACTAATTTTAGACCCAAATACAGACCCTAGACTAGTACTAGAAACATAGACCACAGATAAGACCCCTAAATACAGTTACTAGATCAAAACACTAAATAGAGATCCAAGATGGAATAACTAAATGCAGGCACAGCTCATAAAAACAGACCCCAGCTATTAGGGTCCTTTCACACTTGCGTTCTGAGGATCCGGCAGGCACTTCCGTCCCGCCGGATCCGTCAGAATGCAAGTCGCCTGAAGCATTAGAAGACTGATCAGGATCCTGATCAGTCTTCGAATTGCTTTCAGGTTACTATGGCAGCCAGGACGCTATTAAAGTCCTGGTTGCCATAGTAGGAGTGGGGAGCGGGGGAGCGGTATACTTAGTCCGTGTGGCTCCCGGGGCGCTCCAGAATGACGTCAGAGCGCCCCATGCGCATGGATCACGTGATCCATGCGATCACATGATCCATGCGTGTAGGGCACCCTGACGTCACTCTGGAGCGCCCCGGAAGCCGCATGGATGGTAAGTATACCGCTCCCCGCTACATTTTACCATGGTAACCAGGACTTTAGCGTCCTGGCTGCCATGGTAACCAGTCAGAAAAAGCTAAATGTCGAATCCGGCGATGCGCCGAAACGACGTTTAGCTTAAGGCTGGATCCGGATTAATGCCTTTCAATGGGCATTCATTCCGGATCCGGCCTTGCGGCAAGTGTTACGGATTTTTGGACGGAACAAAAAGCGCAGCATGCTGTGGTATTTGCTGCGTCCAAAAAACGTTCCGGTCCTGAACTGAAGACATCCTGATGCATCCTGAACAGATTTCTCTCCATTCAGAATGCATTGGGATAAAACTGATCAGGATTCTTCCGGCATAGAGACCCGACGACGGATCTCTATGCCGGAAAACAAAAACGCCAGTGTGAAAGGGGCCTAAGAGATATTTTTTTTTTTTATTATTTGTAATTATTTTTAATGTATATATTAAATATAATACAATAATTTTTATTATTTTTATTTTTTATTTAATTTATTCTATCATGGAAATTTGTAAAAAAAATGAATTCAGTAATCTTTGATAAGAGACCAAGCTCGCCTGTTTTTAGGCGTAAAATTAGAAAGGTTTATTTGCTTCGTCTGTCGATCTTTTGCCTTGTATTTATGAAACAGGCCCAGCACTTCCTAAATTACGCTGGACGTATTGCTATTAGGGCTTATGGACACAAACTTGTTTTTTGTCCGCATCAGATCCGCATTTTTTGTAGGTCGGACGTGGCCCTGTCCACTTCAATGGGGCCGCAAAAGATGGGGACAACACTCCGTATGCTGTCTGCATCCATATGTCTGGTCTGCAGCCCTGCAAAAAAAAAAAATATAGAACATGTCCTATTCTTGTCCGTTTTACGGACACGGATAGGACTGCTCTATAGATGGCAGAACATTCCGTTTCGCAAAACGCGGAAAGCACACGGCTGGTATCAGTCTTTTGTGGATCTGCAATTCGTGGACCACAAAAACGGTTGTGGCTGTGTACTTGAGCCCTTAGTCTGACCTCTGGTGGTTCCTTATCAGTACGACAGGTTCATATTCACTAAGACTGTTTTTTTTCATTCATTTTTATTAATTTTTGAGTCATACAAAACAATACAAAAATACAAACTACAAAACCCCCCTCCCTCCATGCCGTTTGTGTGCGGTCCAGTCCATAAGTGGCATCCTCCAGCTACAGGCTGTGACGGTTTTGGAATACCGCCGTCCATCAGACGGGGTCCACTGTAGATTAAGAAGATAGCAATTTATGGATTAGATCCCAAGCATTTCTGTAGAAGTAAATCTAGAGCCACAGGAGGCTGATAGTTACCCCAGTACCGATGGTCCCATAATATGAACACTCCCAATGTTAGAGGGGCTATTACCAGTACTCATCCATCACCTTCCCCAAGAGGCAATTGATAAGACCTCCCCGGCTCCCTTTTTTTGGCGGGTCTCCTTCTCTGATATACAAACCGTTCTAGCCGAATCAACTGATTAATCCGAGTAATAAACTCTTGCCTTGGGGGCAGATCTGAAGCGATCCAGTAGAAAGCCATTCGTTTTCGGGCTTGGTACAGAAGACGGAGAATAGATCGTGATGCCCCATGTCACAGGAAGCTCAGCTACGTTATATACGTATCAACAGGGACGGGTCCAAGCTTATCTGGAACACTCTCTCCGTCACATTTGGTACATCGGCCCAATAGGATGGATTAAATGTGCGATCCATCTCGGACACCAGTCATCAGGTCTGTACCCCATCTCACCCTATGTAATTGAGGAACCCCGTGAGGCTCACTAACCACAATGTCAGTATAACTCCGCAGCGCCTCTGCCCACTGTTCCTCCGTTAAGTCTTTTATGTCCTCCTTACATTTTTCATATGACCTTGGAGATTACGCCTTTCTACGACGGGGGCCTTGGGCTGGGGTGCCGCCTTTTTACGGAGGCGCTTCAGCCCAAGTTATCGCTAAAAGTAAGCACCGCAGATCCATGCCCGGCCTCTATAAGTGTCACCAAACACCTTAAGCCAGAACGGGTTAAATCTCCATACTGTGTATACTTGGTGCCTTGGAGGAAGGAAGTTCGCTTTCAAAATCCGGAGAATGGTCAGACAACGGGCATACCTCCCAACTTTTTGAACAGTCAAAGTGGGACACCTATGGTTCATTGCATGAAAGATCCATTTTTTCTGCATATCTATACACTTCAATCGTTTTTCTTGTACTAAAAAGCACAAAAATAATCTGAATATAGAAATTTCTAAAATCCCAACTGCATCAAATAATGAAATAATATACAGGGCGGACTCAAATATACAGCGAGGAACCAGAGAAACCCTTTCTGGGTCAATATTGTGGATGGAATGATGCAAACCTGTACCTCAGATCAAAAAGAGGGAGATTTTAGGAGCAAAGAGGGAAAGAGGGACTTGGGTCAAAAATAGGGACTGTCCCCTCCAAAAGAGGGACACTTGGGAGGTCTGGCCTAGGGAGATATTGTATATTATGGACCAGTTGGCCCATCTTGTCATTCCCCCAAAAAAAGATCTATATGTACCAGACTCTAGACCAACGCAAATATGTACCAGACCCTAGACCAACGCGAATATGTACCAGACCCTAGTCCAACGCGAATATTGATTTATTCCTGGGCTTCGCATCCTCCAATAATCCAACAGAGAGACCTCCGGCATCAATCTTCTGGAGGGTTACACCTGCTGGGTAATAGGGCAGAATTTATCAATATTAGGGTCCACCATCTTATTACAGTCCCCCACAAGCAGGACTGGTACTTCCGGTAACTTAGCGACAAAAATGAGAACCTTTCGTATCACTACAGGGGAGTAGAGGGCGGTATATATATTCCCGCTATCACATACAGAGTATGAAACACCTTCCCGTATAGACAGACGTATCGTCCTTCAGCATCAGTCTCTTTAGAGATCTCATTCTTTGAATTAATGTGCTAGTCCCGAGTACGCAGCGCGATATTGGTGTCCCGCCCATGGACTTTCTGCTCACTAACCCAAATTAGAATACCGGGAATTTTGTCGATTCTATACTTCATTGTACAATCTGGAAATGGAAGATAAATCTAACCCCCCTGCCAATCCTAATCTGCAATCTCGCATCAATGAGTTTCTCAGCTCTATTAATATGCCTACATTGTCTGAAGCGGATAAATCAGACTTATTAAAACCGTTCACGGAGGATCAAGTAGCCAAAGTATTAGGTAGTATTCCCGCTGGGAAAATCCCAGGACCAGATGGTCTTCCCATAATTTACTATAAAAAGTTTACGGATATTTTAATCCCACGTTTCACTCTGTTCTCCCCCCACAGGCGCAGGCGGCGACCATTACCATGATTCCAAAGGAAGGAAAATATCCGGAGGCTTGCGGTAGCTACCGCCCGATCTCCCTCCTCAAAATGGTGGGCTAAACTGCTGAGCCATCATATATCTAGCTTGTTGCCTGCGCTCGTGGGACAGGAGCAGGTAGGATTCGTTCAGGGAAGGGAAGGACGGCACAATGTTAGCCGGGTAGTTAATGCCGTCTGCTACGCTAAAAAGAAGAACATACCCTTAGTGCTATTAGGGACAGATGCCGAAAAGGCATTCGACAGTGTAAATTGGTCCTATATGCGTAGAGTGCTACAGGCATTTGGCTTTCTGCCGGAATTTATAGTAGCAATCTTTTCTTTGTACTCAGCGCCAACGCCTCGCATGTTGGTCAATGGCACCCAGTCTGATCCATTTCTGATAAAGAATGGAACAAGACAGGGTTGTCGCCTCTCCCCGACGCTCTTCATCCCAGTCCTAGAGACATTGTTACTGAAGTTTAGGCAGGATCCGTTGATAAAAGGGATAACACTTGGAGGTTATATGAACAAGATGGCTGCTTTTGCAGATGATCTCCTGTTGATGATTACCAACCCGAGTGACGCTTTACCACGAGTTTTAGACACTTTCTATGCTTTTGGTGAGGTCTCTAATTTTAACATTAATTTCGAGAAATCGGAAGCACTGGGGATCTCGTTATCTGAAACGCAACTAAGACGAATAAAAGAAATTTCCCCGTTTAAATGGCCCAATATCTGGGAGTGATGATTCCTGCAAATCCAGCTCAGTTGTTCCGCCTTAACTTCTCCCCTCTTTTGACAAAAGTTCAGACGTTTCTGAACAATTCTTCCATACCAAGGATTTCTTGGCTGGGGAGGAAAAACGTGTTGACCACTAATGCATGGGGGTGGGCATAATTTTATTGACATCCATGCTCTGTGGTAGAGCCAGACAGATAGCCCCCATAATACCATGCTCCCAAACTGTCCTCCGTGGTAATAGCGTTCCCTACACCAGGGCTTCTCACCTCCGGTCCTCAGGGACCTCGTGCCGGTCCTGTTCTCAGGATTTCCTTAGTATTGAGCAGGTGATATAATTAGTGGAGGGCCCTGAGGGCTAGGGTTGAGGAACACTGCCCCACAGTACCTCCAATAGCATCCCCATTAATATGTGCTAAATAAAAATGCCCCCATAGGGCCCCTAGTAGAAATAAGGCCTCCTATAGTGCCCCCATCAGTAACAAGGCCCCTATATTATAATTATGGCCCCCTCTGTATTATTATTATAATTATTATGGCCCCCCTGTGTACTATTATTATTATGACCCCCTCTGTATTATTATTATTATAATGGACCCTTCTCTATTACTATTATCATGACCCCCTCTGTATTAGTATTGTGATATATAATGGCCCCTCTGTATTATTATTATAATGGCCCCCTCTGTATTAATAATAATAATAATAATAATAATACAGAGTGGGCCTTTATATATCACAATACTAATACAGAGGGGGTCATGATAATAGTAATACACAGGAGGGCATATTAATAGTAATACAGAGGGGGGCATTATAATAATAATACAGAGGGAGTAATAATAATAATATGACCAACTCCCTCTGTATTATTATTATGCCCCCCTCTGTACTATTATTATTATTATAATGGCCACTCTTTTTTGTGGCCCCCACCTCCATATTGCCCCCAGTGCTGCCTGCCTTAGGGTACTTACATAAAAAATTAAATAAAAATACTCACCTCTCTTCCTCACTCCATCACTGCTTCTGGCCTAAGTTCGCGCGTCCTGGCGCAGGCGGCCACGAACACGTCACTGTAGCCGCGTCATCACATCATCTCGCGAGACCCGGCGCAGGAGGTCACAGTAAGGTAATCGCGATCTCCTGTGTCGCTCTACTGCCTCATAGGATTCAGGCCGGTGGCCTGAAGCCTATGAGGCTCCCATGTCCCTCATTGAGTCCCCATAACGGGGTGCTTGGATAACCCGAACCCGAACTTTGGAAGCCGAACTTAAAACAGAAGTTCGCTCAACTCTATGCAGGAGGAAATTCCTTGATGTATGGCAACCTTGGCTGTCACATATGAAGGATCATTCTGAAGATCGCCTCCAACCTGTCGTAGATGCCCCCTCTCACTCCTTGTCACACCGTCAGCACGATGCAGAGTGACATTCTCCCGAGTGTTTGGAAGAGTTCCATACTTCCAGGGGCGTAGCTAGCAGCTCATGGGCCCTGGTGCAAGAGTTCAGCTTGGGCCCCCCTTCCCTCAGTGCTTTGTGTGTCTTCTTATGCGGCACAAGGGTCTTTGGGCCCCCTCAGGCTTCTGGGCCCGGTAGCGACTGCTACCTCTGCACCCCCTATAGCTACGCCCATGCATACTTCCTATAATTCACCTGGACTACTAATTTGCTCTCTCCCTCCCTTGTTCTGATATAAACCCTGGTGAAAATCACAGATTGCCACCGATCTCTGTCTTGAGGCTAATGTTAGCTAATTTGAGCTAGAGGCGTGACCTCTCCAGATGTCAACTACTTTGTTTAATTTGTTACCCTGTGTTATTTCCAATAGGACAATTGGATTCATGTTTTTGGATTCTCTCTCTGTTCGTACACTTAATATTCATGATGAGTGAGGTCGGCTGACCCAAATACTACTGGCTGTGTACTTGCTGGTTTGAATACCTTGATGTATTTTCTGACGCCCATCTGTACTGAACATTCCTGTGTGATCCAATGTTTGTATAAGGGTCCATTCACCCGTCCGTTGTTTAGTTCCGCATCCGATCCCGATTTTTCGGACTAGTCACGGAATAGTTGTGGACAGAATTCGGACCCATTGATTTTCAATGGGTCTATAAAATATGCGGACAGCGTAAGACAGTGTCCGTAAAAAAATAAAACATGTCCTATTCTAATCCGAAAATTGCGGTCTGTTGTGCAATGCAATTATATTCTTCTACCCGTTTTTTGCGGATCTGCAAAAAACGGATTACAAACAGTAAGAATTCTTGGAAAATAGGATCCGCAAAAAACGGTCCTATTTTCGGATTATAGAAAAACAACGGACGTGTGAATGGACCCTTACTTAATAAAAATAGAATTCACACACACCAAATTAGAATACCAGAAAATACTGTATTACCCAAAACAACAACCATACAAATAAGAACACATGCTACTAGACAGACCCCCCCACAGACCCCCCGTCATTACCCAGTTACATACCCCCCCCCATACCTATGTAATAAGAACACATGCTACTAGACAGACCCCCCACAGACCCCCCGTCATTACCCAGTTACATACCCCCCCCCCCATACCTATGTAATAAGAACACATGCTACTAGACAGACCCCTCCACAGACCCCCCGTCCTTACCCAGTTACATACCTCCCCATACCTTGGTAATAAGAACACATGCTACTAGACAGACCCCCCCACAGACCCCCCGTCATTACCCAGTTACATACCCCCCCATACCTATGTAATAAGAACACATGCTACTAGACAGACCCCTCCACAGACCCCCCGTGATTACCCAGTTACATACCCCCACCCCATACCTATGTAATAAGAACACATGCTACTAGACAGACCCCCACAGACCCCCGTCATTACCCAGTTACATACCCCCCATACCTATGTAATAAGAACACATGCTACTAGACAGACCCCCCCACAGACCCCCCGTCATTACCCAGTTACATACCCCCCCATACCTATGTAATAAGAACACATGCTACTGCAGCGTACTCAAGTTAGGGTTAATAGTGTTCCTGAATGTTGTAGTGCAATGGTGACCACTAACCTGAGACGGCTGACTCTCTGCAAGAGCAGGTAGTGAAAGGTAATGTTCGTGACGCCAGTGCCAGGTAACGGTGGCACGCCGTTTGTTGATAGGTGGAATAATTGAGGAGTCTCTGTATCTTTAAATAACGGGATAACTTTACTTAACGTAGTTGCAGACAGATGTACAGTCATCAGGTACAGCTCCAGAATGTTCCACACGTTACATTACAGTCACAGAAGTGGTTCAAGTTAGTAATCACAGTCCCAAAGGGCCATCCTCAAGACAGGCCTCTTAAGATCGGGTTTTAACCTTACTAGTAATGCAGCAACACACTTCAGGCAACTGTCCTCTCTCTCCAGGGATACTTGTCCTGCTTGCAGCTTGACTAAGGAGGCAACACTTCTCCACTAGTACTAGGGTCTGGACTGCTCCTCCTAGGGCACAATCTTCCTAGGGTGGACCCCCACAGGTGATAGGGCCTGGGCTGACTTCAGCGGGTACAAGGCCTGGGCCTTGCCTTCACAGGCTCAAGGCCTGAGCTGGACTTCACAGACTCATGGCCTGCACTTGTCTTAGGCACAGTCTAAACTCTCTTTCCCTTCCCTGACTGGGCCTTATATAAACTAGGGCTGCCTAGCTCCCTCTAGTGTCTAGAGCTGGAATGACACCCCTAGCAGGCCTGCACATGGCAAATATCACAGTAACAGGGAAATACACAGTACTGCATTACATGAAGATATATTACACCAATCTCCTCAAAACTTGAGGGGAACGACCGCACACAAGTGACCCTTCTGTAGTGACGGGCATTACAGCTCCCGTACACTACACTACTAGACAGACCCCCCCACCGACCCCCCGTCATTACCCAGTTACATACCTCCCCATACCTTTGTAATAAGAACACATGCTACAAGACAGACCCCCCGTCATTACCCAGTTACATACCTCCCCATACCTATGTAATAAGAACACATGCTACTAGACAGACCCCCCGTCCTTACCCAGTTACATACCTCCCCATACCTTTGTAAATGAACAAAGAGGGACACATTGTGCAGCGCGCCAAGTGCACCACAACAAAGCCGATGGCGGCTCTCTGCGTCATCATAATACAGGCAACTGTCTCTGCTTCCTATGGACAGAGGGACAGCTGCCAGAAACCGGGACAGCCACTGAAATCCGGGATGGTTGGGAGGTATGCAGTTATGGGCCTGGGAGAACCACTACTGTCTGCTGGGAAGAGCGTCTCAGAGCAAAGTCCCCTAATGGCGGGGCGGTCTAATGGCTCTCTCTCGTGAACAATTAAGGTGTATTACACAGCTCGATTCTGCTGGCGACTGTCCGGAAGGAAGCGTTCCGTCCCAGCAATTGCCTGCTCACTAGCGGAGGAGACCACTTCTATTACATGCAGCGATCTCCTCCACAGTATAGGGAGGAGTGATCGTTCTGCCTTCGCTCGTCCCCATACTGAATCATTGATTGATTGACACCAGGATCTGCCGCCTGTAAACGATGATTTTTAAACGTGTCGAAAGATTTGGATTGCCCCATGAACGAGCGCTTGCTCCTTCTTTCGGTAATCGGCGGTAGTATTACACTGCATTACTATGAATGCTCATTAGCGATCAGCTGGCAGGAAATCTGCTCGTCGACATTTATCATGCAACAGGTTTTATACTGCTAGTCTATGGTGTCACACTGCAGCACGACAGTCGAAGATGGATTTTTGTGCGACTGTCGTGTCGCAGCATGTCGCAGTGCGACACCATAGACTGGCAGTATAAAATGTCACGCGACACGTTGCAGTGTAGTTGCACCCTATATGTCGCCGTGTAGCACTGGCTTTAGTCCCTATGCATTTTGGAACTGCTCGCAGGCCTCCACTCCCCGGCTTGGCATACCTTAGGGCAGGCATCGGGGGCTGCAAGTTTTGCGGCCCTCCAGCTGTTGCAAAACTACAACTCCCAGCATGCCCAAACAGCCTACAGGTATCAGCCTAAAGCAGGGCATTGTGGGAGTTGTAGTTTTACAACAGCTGGAGGGCCGCAGTTTGAGGATGCCTGCCTTAGGGCCTGCCATCATACTCACCCCAATATGAACCAGGTGTTATCCAATCCCTATAGTGACCCCATGAAAATGGCCGGGCCCCTGACTCTAGAACATACTTACCTGCTTTCTGGCACCCGCGTCCCTCCGGATCCCTGCACGGCCGCCGCTGCATCTCCCCATGGCGCAGATTAAAACATTATAGTGATTGGATAACCCCTTTAATAATTGGAAAACCTAACTGCAGAAATACTTGCGCAGTCTCGGATCTGGTGGCCCCTCTCTTCCCCAATTTGGCGCTCATTACGATCCAACCAACGCACTGCACCCTCGGGATCCTCAAAGAAATGTGCGGTGTCCAGAGCAACAACTCTGGGGCTCATGTACTAATGGACTTGCAAAACTTTTAGATGTAAAAAGTGTCGCAAGTCCCCTTTTCGGTCCGGCTGTGTGACACAATTTTGGTGCACGGACGGCTTTGCGCCTTGTACGCCAGTTGGGCGTGACAGGGGTGGGGCGTGTCGGGGGCTGCAACTCCAGCCCTGGCAAATTTACTGAAAACGGGCGCAAATGGTAGCTAAAAACTACGTCAGTTCAGACGGCCGGACTGCCACAGATGCGCCTAATTTGTGACGCGGAGCACGCTTCATCATAAATTAGACATATCTAGCGGCAGCGTAGAGGAGGAAACTAAGACCGGAGCAAAAGCCAGCCTTACTAAATGTGCCCCGCTGAATGGGGTATGGAGCCTTCAGGATTCGCAGCCGCCTTTTCTCCCTGTGTGAACCTCGGACAAGAAGATAAGGAAACTCTATGGCCCCCTATGGAAAGCTCGGGTGTATCTCTGGCTTTATGCAAGATAATATCAGTCCCTATAATGGAGGATCTTCATGAGCAGCAGGCGAGGTGGTCTCCCCGGGGGCCACAGACAGGTAGGTACCCTATGTGCCTGCCCAACTGCAAACAAGGGAGTCAGAGAGTCTGTCCCAAAAATGTCACCCAGCGAGTTTTCAGTGGGGTTGGAGCCCTCCGCCGTTCCTGGCGCCCCCACCATTCTCACATTATTATGGCGTAGCCAAGTTTCCAAATCATCTTGCTTGCCAACAACAGCATCCAGTCGCCTTTCATGCTCTAGCGCACATCTCTCTGTACTTCAGCCGAGCGGCCTGAGTGCCCTGGCATGGCTGCGCCGGCGCCATCTTGGATATCTTTGGCTGCAGTGCTTCCTCCTCAAGGAGCCATCTTAGGAACCAGGCGAGTCCTTTTCAGCGAGCTTACACAGTGTTAGGGCTCCTGCCCAGGAGCGTACTTGCTCTCCCATATTACAGACCATTGACTTGAATGGGTTCACATCCGCCAGATACAACCGAAGATAGGACTTCTACAACCTACCTACAACGTAAGGCCAAAGACAGAACATGTGCTATCTTCTGCGGTGCGGAGGAATTGGATCGTAAGCCCATGGAAGCACTACAAAGCGCTTCCGTGGGATTTCAGGCCGTGCCTCTGCACCGCAAAACATAGCACATGTTCTGTCTTTGGCCTTACGTTGCGGATCGCGGACACTATCAAGTCAGTGGGTCCGCATCTGCACCAGGAGTGCACACGGCCGGTGCCCGTGCATTTCGGACCGCAGCACTGACACTGAGCAACTACAGACAGGATAAATGAGCGGGGAACAGCAGGGGGCGCTCCAGACCCCCGTCCGCTCATATACTTAGCAGTCCACGCCCACTGGTCTAATTGGTATGCACATTAAAATGCGGCACAAGTGAGCTGAAAGCAGGCGCACGTCTCCATGAAAGTGCGACTTCTTAGGCAAAATGTGGCGCAACTCACCACTGACGAAGAAAGGTACGCCAGTCCTGGATTGTAGTAGAAATTAGAATGTTTTTTGAGACTAGGGGCTCATGCACATGAACGCGTGCCGTCCGTTGCGTGCATTCGGGACTGCAAATTGCCAATGCACGAGCACTGTCCGTGTGACTGGCGCAGATGTATGCAGACCCGTTCAATGTCCATGATCCATCTGCACCGCAAAAAAAATTGAACGTGTTCTACTTTTTTGTGGTGCTGAGACACGGGGCAAAATCCTACGGAGGCACGGAGAAAAATCCCACGGAGGCACTCGCAGTACTTCCGTGGGGATCCATGCCTCTGTTCCACACCGCACCTTCCGGATGGCAGATCCATTCAAATGAATGGGTCGAATCCGTGATGCGGTGCACAAACGGCCAGTGCCCGTATATTGCAGACCCGCTGTTCTCGGGCCACAATACGGCTCGTGTGCATGAGCCCTAAATCAGACAAAAAAATGTAAAAAAATCAGGGGCACCTACATGAATAGGTTGAAAAATAGGCTTAAAATTGACTAAACTTTTGAATTAGTCTAGAAAAATCAAAACAGGCGAACAAGGCGCAAATGCCTCCAAAACAGGGTCTAAAACAGGATTTTTCTGCCTAAAAACATAGTAAACTATAGTAAATGAGCCCCCACGAGTTGCTGCAGCTACACAGAGACTCCCGTCGCCTGACCAAAGATCGCTGTGTAGCTTGCGGCCATTGAACTGAATGGGGCAGCTTGTTCTTATTACCTGTGCACGTAGCAGAGTTGAGTTTGTCACATAAGTTTCGATAGGTTTAACCACAGATATGATCTCATGATAGCTCTATGATTTGCACCAAATGACAATGTCAGCTCTGCTACATCTCCGAGTGTATGTAGTAAAGGGTGTGAATGAGACCCAGTGATGAGGAGGAGGAGGAGGGGGGATGGGAGGTGAGGTGTGAACCTAGACAAGGAGGCAGAGACTTGGGAGACATCACTGCTTTGCTATTGGTTTTTACCTGCAGGTTTCGAGCAAGAAGAGAAGGAGGAAGGGAGGAGGCGGCTGACAAATTCGTTTTTGAGATCTGATTCTGGGCCAGTCTTGACTCTTTGGCGACTTGGACACAGGAATTTTTTCGTACAGAGACCCCCGTCCCCCCTGGTCGACCATGATCCGACGAGAGCAAGTCGTGTTCTACCTGTGCACAGGTGAGCTCTGCTACATTTCCCAGGTGTGTGTGTGATCCCTGCCCTCTACCACCTCTCATGTTACACTTGTAACTGGCAGGGAGTCTATGGGGGTCATGTATCAGTCATGTGACCACTGAAAAATGGCGCAAATGTGTCTGAAACGGGGGCGCTTGCCTTTTTTATCGTCGCATACACATAGATTCAACCATTGTCAGTCCTAACGACCGCGAGCGACCACAGAAAGGAGTTCCCAATAGATGGCGATTAGATGTAGCAGAACTGTGTTTGTCGTCGGTCACAATATGTTACTTGCAGTTGTCCACAGAACTAGAGTGCGCAACAGAATGACAAAATCAGCTCTGCTACATCTGTAAGATTGGAAAAAACAGTGGCTGGTTCGACGTATCTGTAGAATTTACGGATTGACGGCGTTTACAGGATGATATCTAATCAGTTTCCTGCGAGATATGTAGAGATCTAAAGCAAACCAAGCAGGTAAGTAAATGGAGAGCTTTTAAAGGGGCAGTAACCGGAATAAAAATCAGTCTTCTCTCCATTAGCTGTGCAGTTGAATACAGGGGTGCACCTAGCCTTTCTGCTGCCTGAGGCGAAAACTGAAATGGCGCCCCTCCTTCCCCAATGCCAGTTTCTTAACCTAACCCCTTCCGCTGCCCCCCCTCTTGCCCCTACCTGAGGCGATCGCCTCATTGGTGGTGCACCCCTGGTTGAATACAATCTGTTGCTTTCTGTTATCGGCCATTCTGGTCTGGGGCGAGGCTGCCCATAGCGTCTTCAGTGAGAAAGTCTTAACCCTCCCTGCCCTCAGGGTCAGCGAGTCACATCTCCAGTGCTGCATACACAGGTGTGACTGCGGAAGGGTTAGTGGCCCTTTAAATCTCTTAAAGCCACGGGACTGGCCAATATGACTTGAGCTGAGTAAACTGGAGCATATCCGTCAGTGAGAAACTCTGTTTCAGTTTGCGTAATCCTGTCCGGTCTAGTAGCAAAATGCTAACTTCTGCAATTATGTACGCCGCCGTGTGATTGTCAGCTCTGTGGACCAGACGACTGTTCACTGCCGTTTTATATCTTGTGTGTATCTATCTCCATCTCCTGTACACATCTTGACGCATCCGCAAAAAACGGAGACTGGTTTTGTTGGGCTGCGTTCACACCACGTTTCTGGCATGCAGTTGCAGTATCTTTGTTTTTTGAGGATTATGGGGGGAAAAAACCCAGTTGCAGCAGATTCCTGTACGGCCGGATCTTATATAAGTAATAATAATAATTAATCTTCACGCTGTTTTTTGATAGCACCCAGATATCGGATCCGATTAGGAAATGCAGCCGGCTGTTTTTCTGTCCTGTCAGGAACCTGGACTCCAAGAGACCTATAGGTCTCGGCCGCATCCGGATTTTCTATATGTTATTCTGTGCTGCAGGCAGGGAAACAACAATCCTCAACAGTGTAACATGTGAACACCGATCACCTGTCCAGTGGGGGCGGCAGATCTACAAAGGGGGAAATCTAAGGCTACGTTCACACGACGACATTTGTCGCGCAAAAATTTTATAATAGCAGTCTATGGTGTCGCATTGCGACATGCTGCGACTGCGACGCGGCAGTCGCAGAAAAACCCATCTTGAATGGATTTTTTGCGAGCGTCGCAGCATGTTGCAATGCGACACCATAGACTGCTATTATAAAAACTGTAGCGCGACAATAGTGCGACTTTTTGTCGTCGTATGAACGTAGCCTAAATGTATGCAGGACCTCCCGGGAGAAGGTGGGTGCTCCGAGAGCCTCGGTACAGTACAAACTCCATATACAGGACCCGTCTGACACTATGGTACCCATTATCCATCATACACTATAGCACCCATAAACCATAGTACCCATTATACATCATACACTATAACCCATTATACATCATACACTATAACCCATTATACATCATACACCATAGCACCCATTATACATCATACACCATAGTACCCATTATACATCATACACTATAACCCATTATACATCATACACTATAACCCATTATCCATCATACACTATAGTACCCATTATACATCATACACTATAGTACCCATTATCCATCATACACTATAACCCATTATCCATCATACACTATAGTACCCATAAAGTATAGCACCCATTATACATCATACACTATAACCCATTATCCATCATACACCATAGTACCCATTATACATCATACACTATAGCACCCATTATCCATCATACACTATAGCACCCATTATACATCATACACTATACTACCCATACGGTACAAGGAGACTCCATATCCACCATATATCATACACTCTGATTAGCCTATACAGGTGACTGGTGATCACTTTTGGCCATACGTTTTTTTACTGCCTACAGCAAAGAATAACGTACAGTAAAGCAGGATGCCGCCGAGACCTGTATGTTGGATTCCATGTTTCTAACAGGACAGAAAAAACCCAGCCGGCTGCGCTTTCTGGTCGGATCCGATATCTGGGTGCTGATATACAAGATCCAACCATGCAGGTATCCGCTGCAACTGGGTTTAGTAATTTTATTATTGCCGCAATCCATAAAAAAACAAAAACGTATACCGCACCTGTATGCCAGAAACGTGATGTATAGGCGCTTTTAGTGGATATCTAATTATTGGAAAGTCAGCTGAACGTGCGGATCTCAGCCTGATCGTCACTATGTAGTGTGTGTGCCCTCCCCTAGCAGGGATCGGACATGTTGGATGGCAGAAGCTCCTCCCCCTTTCCCCACATGCATGCTCAGCCACAATGTAAAGCCTCATGCACACGACCGTATTTTCTTTCTGCTTCCGTTTTTTGTGCAGCCCGTATGCGGAACCATTCACTTCAATGGGGCTGTAGAAAATACGGAAGTTACTCCGTGTGCATTCCGTTTGTCCGCATGGCCGCTCCACAAAAAAGTGGTGCATGTCCTATTATTGTCCGCAAATCACGGTCCAAGGCCCCTTTCAAGTCAATGGGTCCGCAAAAAATACGGAACGCACACAGAACACATCCGTATCTTGCGGATCCATACTGTAGAAATGCTACGGCTAGCCCATATTGCTCATGTGTTTGGTGATTAAAAATTTACTGTTTCCGTTTTCGATCTGCAAAAAAACGGATAACATACGGAAACCATACGGATATGTCTCTTAAATCAGAGAAAAAAAAACCTCTGATTCGGAACAACGGATCCGTGAAAAACGGACCGCAAAACAACAACGGTCGTGTGCATGAGCCCTTTGGTCAGTGAATTCCATCAGTGATTGTGGCCAGAACCAGGATCGGAGCCTCCAGAGACATAAGGTATTAGGGCTCATGCACACGGCGGTTGTCCTGCCGTGGCCGTATTGCAGCCCGCATCTGGCAGGTCCGCAATACACGGGGCACCGACCGTGTGCATTCCGCATCACGGATGCTGACCCATTCACTTGAATGGGTCCGCAAATCCGGAGATGCGGTGCGGAACGGAACCACTACGGAGTGCTTTTGTGGTGTTCCATTCCGTGCTTCCGTTCCGCAAAAAAGTAGTACATGCACTACTTTTTTGCGGTGCGGACCATCGATGTGGATCGGGGACCCCATTCAAGAGAATGGGTCCGCGATCTGCATGCAGCTGGCCCATGGTCATGCCCGTGCATTGCGGACCGCAATTTGCGGTCCACAGCACGGTCCCGGCCGGCACACGGCTGTGGGCATGAGCCCTTAGGGAAAGATCCGCACCTGGTTTTGGTTCAAAATCACTGACCAAACACTGACGTGTGAAAGAGGAATATACAGAATCAGAAGCAACAACCACCCTCCAATGGTGACGTATCGTGTGACGGCCTCTTACGTGTGCCGCTGACAGCCATAGAGCTCTCCTAGATGATTGCTGCTCCTGAGGCTCGAGGCGCAGATAGCCTTTTACCTCGGTGACCATCATAATGACACATTCCAAACACAGCTGCTTACAGGGAGAGCTGGGGCTGGATGGCGGCATTATGTGTGAATACGGTCATATGTTACGGGAGTAGTTACTCATTTACTTGGCCTTGAGTAGTAGTATTACCCCATCACCGGATGCGGGCATTCACAATCCCTATGTAGCAGCTACATATACCGCAGCGCTGCGTCCACCAGTCCCGGCCCCTAGTGGGGCTCCCAACTACTTGTGGTAAATTAACCTACCGCCCCAGTGCTGCTTCCCTTGAACTGAGGATTAGTCGCCACCTATTTCGGTTAATTTCTCTAAAACATGATGGATTTTGCCACCATTCTTTACACTGCCTTGCAGCTCACTGTGGGTAGCACTGTAATTCAGGAAGTCGGCTCTGCTCTGAAATGATAAATCCTCTTCTTTCTAATAGGCCTTGAGTTTTCATTTCTCACCTCTGGCAACATCTCTGCTTGCTGTAACTATTTCTTACAATATTCTGGCAGAGCGGTGTAGACTCCATACTGACACATTGTAACAAACTGTCAGGGCAGGAGGGAGGTTGGTGCGGCTACAAGCCATGGATCCGCAAAACACTGAAGCTGCTCCGCGTTCCGTTCCGCAATTTGCGGAATGGAACGCAGCCCATTGTAGAATTGCCTATTCTTGTCCGCAAAACGGACAAGAATAGGACATGCTCTATTTTTAATTATTTTTTTTGCGGGGCCACGGAACGGAGCAACGGATGCAGACAGCACACGACGTGCTGTCCGCATCTTTTGCGGCCCCATTGAAGTGAATAGGTCCGCGCCCGAGCCGCAAAATATGCGTCTCGGATGCGGACCAAAACAACGGTCGTGTGCATGAGGCCTTTAGCTCACAGAGGATTGTCTGGGCTGGATACAATTGTAGCAAAGCCGCAGCTGTGAGAAGTGTTAGGTCTTCAGAGGATATTAGATTCTGGTTCTAATCAAGATTGTTCTCGTTCACCCACAGCAAGCAGAGAGCTTGTACATGGGGAGAAATTGAAACACAAAGTTGCTGCGTTTTTAGTAAATGTTGATTGTGCTTCATTTACATAAAAGTGGACAATCCCTTTAAGTGTACGTACGGCGCTGTGCCTATGCGCTGTGATAGAGCGGTGTACGGATGTTTGTCGTCTGTGTGTGTTTTTTTTTTTTTTTTTTAATGGTTTTCAGAGTATCGGTTGGTGCTGACTGTTTCCATGAGACTGTACTAAAGAATCCTGACCTCAGGGCGGGAAGGCAGTGGGAGGAGGGGGCCCCGCACAAACCTGAAAAACCTGATCCTGCCTGGGGCCCGGCCCCGCACATTACACAGAGAGTGATGTATTGTGTGCAGTAGGGAGACTGGATTGTCAGCTCCTGGGGTCAGACATGATGAGTGTGGAAGTGCCCATGTACAGTAGATGGCGGGATTTTTTATTTTCTGTGTTCCTCCGTCTGAATGATGCGGCAGACACACAGCTGAGTACAAGCGCTCACCTATCTCCCTACAGAGTTAGGGCTCATGCGCGCGACTGTGTGCTGGCCGGGCCCGTGGGGCGGCCGCATGCGGATCGAGGACCCATTCACTTGAATGCGTTCCGAACCGCAAAAAAGTTGTGCATGCTCTACTTTTTTTTTTCGGTGCGGAGGTACGGCCAGAAACGCCGCGGAAGCACTGATCGGATCTCCGGGTTTGCGGAACCATTCAAGTGCATGAGCCCTTACGTAGAGCAGCGAATACGGGTCCCCACTCTAGTGATCGCAGGGGCCCCGTCCCAGATCAGACTCTGATCCCTTATCCTGTAGTCAGGACAACCCTTTTAAAGGCAGATTTCAGGAGTAGGAGCGAGATGGGACAGGTTGGACTTCCACATGCCCCATCCTTCTTGTCTACGTGGGAGATCAGCAGCCTCCCGTGGTGTCTGGCAGCTTCTTGTCTCCTTCTCCCCGCTGGATGTGTGAGCGCCAGCCAAGTGTTCAGCTGACGGCGAGAGAGCCAGCTACTCCATCGTATAGGACAGATGATGGGAGTGATACATTGGGTATGAAACAGGATCATTTTGCAAACTCCTGGGGTCAGCGATGAGGGTAATAATGGACATTATGGTACATCAGATTATGCCTTGCTGAGGTCAGAGATGATGGGAGTGATACTGTGTGTGATATAGAAAAATTTGATTGTCAGCTTCTCTGCCCAGAGTTATATGAGGAGGAGAATACATGGTATATTCTCTATAGAATTGGCTTTTATCACCCCCATCATCTCTGGTCAGAGGAGCTCACACAGTATCTATCCCATCATCGCCGACCCAAGCATTTTATAACCTGATGGCCAATAGATTTCATTACTACTCTCATCATCTCTGACCCCTCTAAATCCTACATTACTGTATACAGAATGTATCAATCACAATAAGATCTGATCTAAAGTATCACTCCCATCATCTCTGTCCCAGGAGTTTACAATCTATTCTACACTATGTACAGTATAGCTCTCATCTGTATATCGTAATGGAGTTCTTAGTTTCAGAGATGATGAGAGTAATAGTGCACATTGTATGGGATGGGGAGAGCAGATTGTGAGCTCCCAGGGACAGAGATAATGGGGGTGTTTATAATGTCCTGGATGGGTTTGGTGCTATGGAACTGCCAGGGTCCGGAGGGCAGACGGGATTATATGAAGTAAATGCACTGCCGGCTCCTCGGAGATGATTATATTCCATTTTCACCATGCAGTGTGCCTTTAAGAGACTTAAAGGGCCACTAACGCCATAGTCGTACATAGTGTATACCGTATAGAAGTCTCTGGAGGCTCTCAGCCCTGGAGATATGACCTAAAGCAGTGATCAGGGTGCAAGGACGGCTGAAATCCGTATAATTCCTCCCAATCTGTCAGACCCTACGACATTTTAAGAATTTCTCTACTTTTATTTTTTTTTCTGTCTCGATTTCCTTTGTGTTTTTATTTTGCTCTAGTCCAGGGACGGGCAAACTGCGTCTCTCCAGCTGTTGTAAAACTACAATTCCCACCATGCCCTGCTGTAGGCTGATGGCTGTAAGCAGTCTTTGCATGCTGGGAGTTGTAGTTTTGCAGCAGCTGGCGGGCCGCAGTTTGCCCATCCCTGCTCTAGTCCACAGGTAGCAGACTAGTTTGCACACGTTGCGGTCCTCCTCCTCCTCTTCTCCGGTGCTGGGTGTTCCTTACATTCCAGGAGACGATTACCGCAGAGAATAAATCCTTCCAGACCAGTTTCCATCTCCTACACCAGGGATGCTCTACCAGCAGACCTCCAGCTGTTACAAAACTACAACTCCCACTATGCCCTAATGGCTGTAGGCTGTCCAGGCATGCTGGGAGTTTTAGTTTTGCAACAGCTGGAGGGCCGCAGGTTGAGCATCCCTGTTCTACACAAACAGGGGTCATCCCATTTAACACCATCTTCTAAAAATTTTTATTTTTTTAAAAAGGTGTCTGGAGGACCAAGCGCCATCATGTGTTACACGGAAAGTCCGTTGAGGTCAGGTGGAACTGTGTAATACTTCATTTCTCCTGTGGAGGCGCTGCCAGATTTCCCCAGAGTTTATGGCTGATTAATACGGTCCCTGGGGACCGATTCCCCATGCTGGAGGACCCACTATGTCCATGTATTCCACAAACAGCCCATTCACGTCAATGAGCACTGTGTAATGCCTCGTGTTTCCTGCAGGGGGAGCTGTAGGGAACACTTGCTGCCAAGTTCCTGCAGGGATTACAGGTGATCGCTGGGGATTCCCAGCAGCAGCACTTCCTGTGATCGGCTAGGAAAAAGGAGAGACCTTTTTTTTAAAGGGATTGGCGCATCTTGCAAGGATATGACATCAATGTCCCACCTCTGGGAGGCTTAACCTTTTAAAGGGACTGATCACAATTTGTGCAGGAAGTGTCCACAGGATTGGGTCCACGCTCAATCATTGGGGTTACCAACTTGGTACACCCACTGATAGAGTCTGTGCCAGGTTCTTGGCATTCACAGCAGCCATGCCTATACGTATCTCATTTTAAAACCGTAGACAGTAATTTAGGGTTGGTTCTTACCCCAAGGACGTTGGTGGGCTCTTGTGTTGGGGTGTCATGTCAGATGATGGGTGATGAGGTCTCTGGGGCAGAAAGCTTTGTTCTGGCCCCGACCAAACCTCCAGATGGTCATTTCCACTGCACCAATGACCAAGGCTTTTCACCCCTCCTCCTGACACTGGGAATCGATCTTGGTGATTCGGTTCAGTCATGAAGCATCTGATGGTGGTACCACCGAGGGCTCTCAATCCTACAACGCGTTTTGGCACGGGTCCCGTTCTGAGAGCTTGTGTGACCTACAGTAGTCACAGGTGATGGAGACGGCTCTGCTGGAGCACCGACGTAACGAATGGTGGCATCCAATGACAATGCCACCGAGGATGACACGAAGGGCGAAAATCCCACGAGATCCCTCTTGGTAAATACACACTTTACATATAGCTCTCTTTCACTACACCTTGGCACAAAGCGCGTCACACTTGTCCATAGGTTGTGTCTGGTATTGCAGCTTGGCGCCATTGAAGTGATCTGCAATGCCACCTGCAACCTGTGGACAGATGTGGCGCTGGTTTGGAAAGAAAGCAGCCATGTTTTACTAATGCCTCCCGGTCCGACCAGTTTCATCATCCAGATCCCTCATATTTTTATAATCCGCCACTTGGTCGGTGATTCATTTATTACAGATGACGAGCAGCACCATAAAACACAAGACCTTTGGGACGCAGGTGGGGCCGGGATTAACTCTGTCCTTCCTCTGCCACTAGTGTCTGCTCAGTTTCTTCTCTGTAGTATAGAAAGAATCACTAACCCTCAGTTCACACTTGCGCGTTTTACAGCTGTAAAACGCATAACCGATGCAAACCAATGCTTCTCTATGGGACTGGTTCCCCTTTTTGGCGTTTTACAGCGCGTTCGAACGCGCTGAAAAACGCTCAACGCATATACAAGTACTTGAGCTTTTTTGGGGCGTTTGTCGCGCGTTTTGGCCTATAGACTTCAATCGGAACGCGCAACGCTTGTATTTTGCGCGTTTTTGACACTGAAAACGCGCGTTCTAACGCGCGTTTATGAATTTGCAACATGCTGGAAAGGCCAAACCCCAGCTCTGATTGGCCAAACTTCATATAGACAGGGATATTTGGTCATTGGACAAAACTGCAGTCAATCGCACAAACGCGCGTAAAACGCGCGTTTACTATTGCCAAAAAATGCGCGTAAAATGAGTGACAAAAACGCACGGAAAACGCGCGTCTCAGAAACGCTCAGGTCTGAACCCAGCGTAAATGGAAACTGTCAGGAAGCAGGCTGGACCATACGGCTTGCCTGAATGCACAGTATCCAGATTACCAGAGGAATAGCTAATGGAAAGTAAACAAAGACTGAGCCATAGGAGGATCTGACAACAGCTACTTGCTGACGGTTTCCTGACTGCAGCAGAATAAAGGCATATGGAGAGCTAAATGGAAACCTCATACGGAGCCTTCACCTTATGGCAGAGGTGACAGAGCGGAGCTGACGTTCTTGGTCTGTGCAGATTGAGTGTAATGTGTTGCAACGCTCAGTGTGAAAGGTTCATCTGGTTTATTGACCTTGTAGATCGGCTCCCCGTGGGAGAATACCGCCTGCGGTTTACTGTAACCTCCTTTATGGCTGTACTATTATGTCTTGTGGTTTTTGCGCTTTCACTTTTAGCCGCCTCACAACCCGTCCTGTAAGTATATTGGACACAAGTCACTTCTATGTATATGAAGTCAGACACTTTCCTGGATTTCTATAATTCGCTTATAAGGTAGAAAGTTCTGCAACTTTCCAACAGACTTTGGCCCTGATTTATCATACCTCCGCACCAGAATTCTGGCGTCAAAAAGTCGCAAAATAGGGTTTTTGCTACTTTTTTTGCACTTGCTTGTGCAAAATTTTAGCGATTATGCTAAAATGTGTGACTTTTTACACTCGCTAGTGCAAAATTATTGTAATGCATTGCAGAGGGGATCAGACCCCCTAAAGTTAAGGTCCCAGAGTGGGACAGAAATAAAGTTTAAAAAAAAAAAAGTTTGTTTCTTTAAGGAAAAAAATAAAGTGAAAGTGAAAAAAAAGAAAAAACGCCCCTTACTCCAGATTTTATAATAAAAAAACTAAAACACACACATATTGGGTATCGCCGCGTCCGTAACTACCGGCTCTATAAATATATCACATTATCCACCCAGTCCGATAAACATCATAACAAAAAAATAAAAATTGTCAAAAAAAGCCATTTTTGTCACCTTGCATTACAAAAAGTACAACACCAAGCGATCAAAAAGGCGTATGCCCCCCCAAAATAGTACCAATCACACCTTTCACCTCATCCCGCAAAAAATGAGACCCTACCTAAGACAATCGGTCAAAGAATAAAAAAGCTATGGCTCTCAGACTATGGAGATACTAAAACATTTTTTTTTTTTTATTTCTTATTTAAAAAATGCTATTATTGTGTAATTCTTAAATAAGAAAAAGTAGACATATTAGGTATTGCCACATCCGTAACAATCTGCTCTATAAAAATGTCACGTCCCCTAACCCCTCAGGTGAACGCTGTATAAAAAAAAAAAAAAGAATAAAAAAAATTACACTTTTTTTTTGGTCACCTTGCCCCATAAAGTGTAATAATGAATGATTAAAAATTAATATGTACCCAAAAATGCTACCAGTAAAAATGTCAACTCTTCCAGCAAAAAATGAGCCCCTTCATAAGACCATATGGCGTTCCTTTTCTTCTGCGCCCTGCTGTGTGCCCTTACATCAGTTTATGACCACATGTGGGTTGTTTCTTTAAACCGCAAAATCGTGGTAGTAAATATTGAGTTTTGTTTGGATTAAAATGGAAAATCTGCCAAAAAAGTGAAATTTAATCTCCATTTTCCTTTAATTCTTGTGGAACACCTAAAGGGTTAACAAAGTTTGTAAAATCGGTTTTGAGTAACTTAGGGTGTGTAGATTCTACAATGGGGTAATCTATGGGGGGTTTCCTCTGTGTAAGAGCCACAAAGTGACTTCAGAACTGAACTGGTCCTTAAAAAGTGGGTTTGGGAAATTTTCTTAAATATTTTAAGAATTGCTTCTAAACTTCTAAGCCTTATGTCCTAAAAAAAAAAATGACGTTTACAAAATGATCCAAACCTGAAGTAGACATATGGGGAATGTTAAGTAATAACTATTTTATAAGGTACCGTATTTTTCGCCCTATAAGACGCACCTATAAGATGCAACTGGGTTTTTGAGGAGAAATATAAGAAAAAAAAATATTTTTAACCAAAAGGTGTGCTTTTGAAGTAATGGTGGTCTGTGCATGACAGTATTATGGGGGGGATCTGTGGATGGCACTGTTATGGGGGATCTGTGGATGACACTGTGATGGGGGGGATCTGTGGATGGCACTGTGATGGGGGATCTGTGGATGGCACTGTGATGGGGGATCTGTGGATGGCACTGTTATGGGGGATCTGTGGATGGCACTGTGATGGGGGATCTGTGGATGGCACTGTGATGGGGGATCTGTGGATGGCACTGTGATGGGGGATCTGTGGATAGCACTGTGATGGGGGGATCTGTGGATGGCACTGTGATGGGGGATCTGTGGATAGCACTGTGATGGGGGGATCTGTGGATAGCACTGTGATGGGGGCATTTATGAATGACACTGTAATGGATTGGATCTGTGGATGACACATATATAGCATCTTATGCTATATGTGTCATCCACAGATCACCCCAATTACAGTGTCATCCAAAGATGCCCCCTTTTCTAAAACATCTGGCCCATAGTGACTGCTTAGGGGGCGGAGCCTGGCAACACATGGCGGGCGGCCTGCCGCTAACAGCGTGACTGCTTTCATACCATTTATAATCTTTAATCATGTCCCCTTATTCCCTATAAGCCCAGTACAGTAGAGCTCTGCTAACCTGCTATACCGATCCTCTAGCAGGCAGAGCGGTGCGGCGGCAGGCTGCTGTGTAACGTCCTCACTGACGTCATCTGCCTGCTCCTTTCACTTTATGAATGAAGCAGGAGGAGCAGGCAGATGGCGTCAGTGAGGACGTTACACAGCAGCCTCGCCGCACCGCTCTGCCTGCTAGAGGATCGGTATAGCAGGTTAGCAGAGCGCTACTGCACTGGGATTATAGGAATAAGGGGACATGATTAAAGATTATAAATGTTATGAAAGCAGTCACGCTGTGAGCGGCTGGCCGCCCGCCGCGTGTTGCCAGGCTCCGCCCCCTCCTCCTTCCATGCTGGTACATCGCAGGCTGTGCGATGTATCGGCTTCAGCTATAGGAAAATGGTAGCAATCGCCATATAAGACGCACTGCCATTTTCCCCCCACTTTTGGGGGGAAAAAAGTGCGTCTTATATGGCGAAAAATACGGTAACTGTTTCTGTTTTAAAAGCAGAGAAATAGAAATTTTGAAAATTGCAAATTTTTCAAACTCTTTGGTAAATTTGGGATTTTTTCATAAATAAAGGTGAAATATATTGATTCAAATTTATGACTGTTTTACCGTGACACATTGTACTTCATGACAATCTCAGAATGGCTTGGATAAATGAGTGTTCCAAAGCTATTGCCACAGAAAGTGACACATCAGATTGGTAAAAACTGGCCCGGGCTAGAAGGGGTTAAACGTGGTAATGAACACCGCCACAAATGCTGGGAACATGCAATAAATTTACATACACCCAGCCCGAAGGCTGACCCTTGTACTGATGGATGCAGGAGGAAAGCGTGGTAATTTACCTACTGGCGGGCACAACTAAACTGCCACACCTTACCTGGCATTACCATAAAAAACAAGAATAACTGTATGGGTGTGTGGTGCGGGCTAGCCTGCGGTGCAGCACAACTGCTTACAAAGCTCTACAGAATTCCCCCTCCCATAACTGGTCCTGTAGCACGTGCCTGAGTATTCCTTCTGAGCAAAACGCCAGCCTGGCTTGCGTTTGTGGGAAGTTTATCAGCTCTCCAATGTGAAATGTCACTTTAAGTTATGGAGTCCTTGCAATGAACAGTAGTAACACTTGTGGCCTGACACACAGAGACCCTAACTAACTACAGGCCTGGTCTCAGTCTCTAGACGCCAACACTGTGATGAGGTGCGTGCACGATCTTGCCGATCCGGGTCTGCTCTGCTGCCGCTGGTGACTCTGAACTGAACAAATAACTCTCCAACAAGCATGCGGTGCCACAGTGTATTTAGCTTTGCTCCTCAGCTCTCATCAGCGTTCCTGGAAGCAATCCTCCTTCCTCTGGACAGGATCAGGGTCTTGGACACGATCAGCTTCACTTAGCTGCCGCTCTGGTCACTGAGGGATGCTCTGCACCTGGATGTTGTTGGATCCTCTGCTCACACAGTTTCTCAGCTTCGGCTCCCTCTAAGATGGCTGCTCTCTTTCTCTTCCTCTCTAGGCTTTGTCACTCCACCTCTCATGAATATGAAAATATATGCAGTCTATAGCTGTGTTTAGAAAACAGCGGCATCTTGTGGCCAAACAGCAGAATGTCAGTCCAGATCAATTAATTTAATCTACACAAACAGTGTTCAGACAATGAAAGCTGTTTCCCCATCTCAGAGACAAGGCTCTGCAAGCTTAACATCAGCTACCGCTTCGCTACAATGTATCAGTCTGGACATTTGTTTAGACTGGATAAAATTGTATCCACTACAACTGTGCACAGGATTACTGCCTCTGAATGGAAACCAGAGTGCGCTCGTTCACTGACGGCAAGCAGAGCTCTTGGAAATGGTGAAACGCAAACTCTACTAAAGTTGTATGATATTTTATTTTGCAAGATTTATATAAAACTGAAAAATCCATTTAAATTTTTTTTGTGCCTACAGTAAAAACTGGGTGACTAATACGGTTGCTATTACAGTTCTCCCCTACAATGTGTCACCCAGCTTTCCTGATGGCCTGAATGGCACATCTGGCTAGTTTTTGTATCGAAGTGACGTGTCGCCATGTACCTAGACAGATTTCCAGTATAGCTGGGTGACAAACCCTTTGGGCGCCAGTGAAAAATCTGTAACCGGACCATCTATGATGTGTCCTTTACAATACCAGGGCCCGGTGGTTGTGATTGCTTTTTCTGCGCCCCACTATAGATACACCCTGTTTGGGGCAGGAATGGCAGCCATATATGCTGTCACCCAGCTTTTCCAGACACAAACCGTGTAGCAGTCAGTATTTATGTGATCATGTTGTCTGCCATGTTCATTCTCTTTTCTCTCCGTTCCCTCAGGGTTGATAGCGGTTGGTGCCATCACTGTACAAACACCAAAAAAAGTAGTTGAAGCTTCAAGAGGGGGCAGTGCCAGCCTGCCCTGTGAGTACCAAACCAGCAGCCCGGAGCGGACCGCATTCCAGATTTGGTGGAGAAAAAAGCCTGAGGAGGTAAATTTAACCCACACCTGCTGGCTTATGAAAAGGGACATTGCGGAGAATCTAAAAAGGGGGCGTATAAAGCACGACACACGATAGTACATATTATACCAGTCACCACAGACCCCAGACCAGAACCCTTAATGAATGCAGACACCAGATTAGAGCCCATGAATAAAATAGACCCCAGACCAGTCCCCCACACAAATACAGACCCCAGACCAGATCACCTAAACTAATCCAGACATCTGACCAGACCCCCTACACAAATACAGACCCCAGACCAGATCGCCTAAACTAATACAGACCCTATATACGAATACAGACCCTAGATCAGACCACCGAAACTACAACCCAAAACCCACTTATTTAATGCAAAGTGCCAACCCGGTAATTTAACATGAATACTGAAAAATAAAAATAATGCCCCATTAGTGGCCCCCAGTATTAATACGGCCCCCATCAGTGGCTCCCCCCATCATAAGTGGCTCCCAGTATTAATAATGCCCCCATTAGAGCCCACGGTATTATTAATGCACCCTTCCCCACTCTTCTTGTGCAAAAAAAAAAAACCCCACGACTCCCCTCCTCCGGGTGAACACTTGCTGGTCTCTGGAGGCGCAGGGCAAGACCTGCGCGCCAGCGTGACGGAATTTCCTGTCAATGCTGCGAAACGTCATCACGCTGGAGCGCGGCTCTTACCCTGTGCATCCAGAGACCAGCAAGTGTTCACCGCGGCGCCATCAAATGGATGACTTTTTTTTTTTTTTTTTTAAGACAAGCAAAAGAGGGAGGCAAAGGCTGTACTAATGAGCGCTCCACAATGGAAGTGCTCATTAGTGATAGTGTACAGATGGCAACCCTACACACGGCCCACAGAGAGGACTTCGGGTGCCCCCTTTGGCACCCGTGCCATAGGTTCGCCACCACTGACCTAAACTAATACAGACCCCAGACCATACCCCCTAAGCAAATACAGACCAGATCCCCTACCAGGGATAGGCAAAAGACTCCAAAACACAGAATTCAAACCTGACCGCCTAAAGGAATAGAGACCCCCCCCCCACCAAACATTAATACAGACCCCATAAACTAATACAGACCTCAAAATAGACCCCATAAACTAGTACAAACTACACACAAGACCCCCTTTATACAGACACCAGACCAACATGCAGATACTTGCCTCCTTTCCTGACGTGAAGACGGTCATGGGGTGCATAACTATCATCATCATTGTCCAATCAATCAGCTGATAAGTGATAACATAATATGGGTGCGGTGATGTCATGACAATACACACTGCGGTAATGGACAACTGGTTTTAAGTTTGTGGCCCCTTCAGGTCATCAGGGGTTAACTTGACCTACCCAAAAGGGGGATTCACAGTATAAAAATTAAATTAGTAACTTTACCAGCTAAGTGATAAATCCCTAGTATGTGTCGTGGGGGTGCTGGGGAGGATACGCTGATATGTACGATCACACCTCAAAAACTGCATGCACAAATCTTACAAAGGCTTATGAAAAGGGACATTGCGGAGAATCTAAAAAGGGGGCGTATAAAGCACTAAATCTTTGTTATTATGCCCTTCCCATTTATAATAGGACATGCCCCCCTCCCCCCAAATATACCGTTTGAATCAGCTATAGTACATATTATACCAGTCATCACAGACCCCAGACCAGAACCCTTAATGAATGCAGACACCAGATTAGAGCCCAGTATGAGCATCAGTATGTCCGTTCCGTAGCGCTGCCAAAAAATTAGAACATGTCCTATTCTTGTCCGTTTTAGGCATGGTTATAATGGATCCACAAAAAAAACGGATAGCATACAGATGTCGTCCGTGTGTGTGTGTGTGTTTTTTTTTTTTTTTTGTTTTTTTTGGATCCTCAATTTGTAGACCGCACAACACGTATGGTCGTGTACATGTAGCCTAAAGCCGCACCTGGTTTTGGCTCAAAATTACTGAGGGAAATCACTGACCGAACATTGACTGTGTGAATAAGGCTACTTTCACATTACCGTTTTTTGCAGATCCAGCGTGGATCTGCAAAAACGCTTCCATTACCATAATACAACCGCATGCATCCATCATGAACGGATCCGGTTGTATTATGTATTTTATAGCCATGACGGATCCGTCTTGAACTCCATCAAAAATCAATGGGGGAAAGATCTGTTTTCTGTTGTGTCAGGACGGATCCGTCTTGCTCCTCGCCACATCACGGACAGAAAAAACGCTGCTTGCAGCATTATTCTGTCCGCGATAGGGGCTCAACCAAACGGAACAGAATGCATTTTAGTGCTCTCCTATGACGGATCTCAATAGCGGAATTGAAAACACTAATGTGAAAGTAGCCTAAGACCTCAATCGAAAATTGCAATGCGTCATTCCAGTTTTTAGACAGCAGAGGGAGACAAAGTACTGTAATCTGTCACCTGTACAAGTGCTACAAACACACGCAGCAGTAGCTTACGTTCACCAGATGATGAAAAACGGTCAGTCTTAGAACCAAAGTTTTTTTTGTTTTTGTTTTACGGCCAGTGAATACCGGCCATCAAAAAACAGGATATGTCCTATTTTTTGGCCATGGCTAGACAGACCCTATTGACATTAATGGGCCCGTTTCTAATGACCGTGTAGACAGGAGTGCACCCATCTAACGGACGTTTAAAGTGCCTTGCAGGGATAAAAAAAACAAAAAAAAGGCTAATTTATTACTGGGGGCACTACTGAAGGCATTTTGTACACAGGAGGGCACTGCTGGGGGGATTTCATGCATAAGGTGGAACTACTTGGGGGGTATTATATACTGGGCAAACACTATTGGGGGCATTTTACATACAGGGCATTATATATACTGGGGTTCTTATGGGGGGCATTATATATACTGGGGCTCTTAGGGGGGCATTATATATATATATATATATATATATATATATATATACTGGGGCTCTTATGGGGGCATTATATATACTGGGGCTACTATGGGGGGGCATTATATATACTGGGGCTCTTAGGGGGCATTATATATACTGGGGCTACTATGGGGGGGCATTATATATACTGGGGCTCTTGGGGGGGGGGGGGGCATTATATATACTGGGGCTCTTAGGGGTGCATTATATATACTGGGAGAACTACCTTTTTTTTTTTTTTTTTTTTACTGTTGTGTGAATATAGTCTTTGTGAATTGGTGCAGATCATTCCACAAACCCAGCAAAACACAAATCTCTACCCCGTCTTGAGAGTTTGTTACAACGTATCAGTGGCAGTAACATGTATCAGTCCGGACTGCAGGCTGTTCAGTTCACAAAGGATTGTGTGGATTAGATTCAATTGTAACAAACCCTCCACTGTGAGATGCAGTAGGTCAGGACAGATTTTCAGACTCTGAATATAAAACGGACACAATTTTGTATATATCGGATGGGGGCGCTGTTGCATTGCCTCCTATGGGAGATTTGGTCGCCAACTCTGGTGAGAAATGGTATTGCAGTCGGTTATCATATAAATCTTGTCTGATAAAGTCTGCCGCCCGGTATATTAGTCACTGACATATATATTATTTGACTTATCCCCGTTTCTTTCAGATCGTAGCACTCGCATACTTAGGAACCACTAACTTTAGTGATGACGCTTATACGAATAGGGTGAGTTTTAGCGGAAACATCAAAACCAGCGACGCATCGATTGTTATAGAAAAGCTCCGGATAGAAGATAACGGTACATACCAGTGCGAAGTAATCAACCCCCCAGACCTCCAGGGAACTCGTGCGGCCACAATGGACCTTCTTGTCTTGGGTAGGTATAATGACAGTGGTGGTGGGACCCAGCATGTCTCTGCCTTAGGGCTCATGCACCCGACCGAATGTATTTTGCGGTCTGCAAAACACTGATCCGCCCAAAAAAACTGATGCCATCCGTGCTACATCCATATTTTTATGCGGATCCATTGTAACAATGCCGCAAAAACAGACAAGAATAGAACACGTTCTATTTTTTGCAGAACGGACCCATTGAAATAAATGGTTCTGCATACGGGCTGCAAAAAAGAACGGAACGTACAAAAAATATGTTCGTGTGCATGAGCCCTTACGCAGACATGCCATTGTTTTTAATGAGAACTATGTAATACTTCATTCCTCCTCTAGGAGTGCTGCAGGGGAACTGATCACTCATGGATTCCCCCTGATTATATTGTAGAGGGCTCCATCTTTCCAAAGGGGATTGTCAAAAGTGGACATCTCCTTTAAGTATGCTTGCCTCCTATCCCAAAACATCTGAGAGACTGCAGAAAACAAAAGACCGCCCCCAGGGTGACATATTAAAATAATCCCAATATCTGAGTTATTAAGTTCTTTTGGGTCACGTCCTGGGGTCCGAATTCTCTCTGGGGTCACAGGTCCTGTGACCTGAATTCTCCTTGGGGCGTCGCACGTCCTGGGGCCTGAATTCTCTTTGGGGGGTCATACGTCCTGTGACCTGAATTCTCCTTGGGGCGTCGCACGTCCTGGGGCCTGAATTCTCTTTGGGGGGGCACACGTCCTGGGGCCTGAGTTCTCTTTGGGGGGTCATACGTCCTGTGACCTGAATTCTCCTTGGGGCGTCGCACGTCCTGGGGCCTGAATTCTCTTTGGGGGGGCACACGTCCTGGGGCCTGAGTTCTCTTTGGGGCGTCACTCGTCCTGGGGCCTGAATTCTCTTTGGGGGGTCATACGTCCAGGGGCCTGAATTCTCTTTGGGGCGTCACACGTCCTGGGGCCTGAATTCTCTTTGGGGCGTCACACGTCCTGGGGCCTGAATTCTCTTTGGGGCGTCACACGTCCTGGGACCTGAATTCTCTTTGGGGCGTCACAAGTCCTGGGGCCTGAATCCTCACGATTGTCATGGTTTTTTTTTCCCTCCAGTGCCTCCATCGAAACCAGTTTGTGGGATTGTTGGAACGGCAGAATATGGCCAGGTCATAAAACTGACTTGTAACTCAGAAGAGGGGTCTCCGATTCCTACATACTCCTGGAAAAGCTTAACCCCACAAAATCTGGAACGACAGCTACCACCGACAGCAGTCATAGGTATATACTCCTATAGCACCAACATATTCTGCAGCGCTGCACACAATGGAGGGCAATTACTCGGGAAACCAGGGGCTGCCCGGAATTCTAAGAAAAGATTTGCTTTTCCTTTAGACACGGCGTCGCTCCTGTCCATGGTTTGTGTCTGGAATTGCAGCATGTAAGTGACTAAGGCTGGCCTGCAATACCAGATGCAGCCAATGGACAAGAGTGGCGCTGTTTAAAAAACCAGGACCCCAGTGCATAACTGTGTGTGTCCCGCTGAATGCTGACTGTTTCCTTCCTGTTTCAGACAAAGGAGAACTGACCTTGAAAAACATTTCCATGGAAACGTCCGGATTCTTCATCTGCACGTCCAGCAATAAAATAGCGAACGAGTTGTGCAATATCACCCTGGCTGTGATGCCACGTAAGATACCCGCCTTATTTGCACTGGTAGATTATTCATTGATGATGAGAGGAAGGGATGTGATGGGGGCGTCACGGGGCCGTTCCAACAATGGCAATCCGCGATCCGTCGGTATACAGCTTTAGGGCAATGGTTGTCACAAGTGGACAATTCCTTTAAGTGCATGCTCAACTATGACAGAGGTCCCTAATCAGGATTTTCCTCAACCAGAAAAGAGACATGCATAGCTTAAAGGAACGCTCGGGGCAAACCTATGCTTAGTGCAGGGGGCGGAGCATGACACACAATGTCTCTGGTGTTCACATGGTCCGCCCCTTCAGTGTGAAGGTAAATGGTGGTCCTCCTTATGATGTCCATTATAGATACACCTGTAATAGGACAATGAATGGGGCAGCGATCCCACACCGACAGTTACACGTAACCAGCGCGGATTCCTCCCTTTTCAGAAAGTGGTAGCGGCGGAATCTGTGTAGTGGTTTGAGGTTCCCGGGCCCTAACATCAGGCTGCGTCAGGTCACTATAAGGCCACTTGTACACGCGTGAACGCACTTAAGATCCGCACGTGTTTCTGTGACGATTTATGTGCGTTTCTGCAGCATATCCGCACCAAAATCTGCAATTTTTAACGTTCTACAGATTTTGAAATCCGAGCAGCAGGTCGGCAAAGTGTAAATGAGATTTGTGTGATCTCATACACTGGTGCTGCAGAATGCTGCGGGTTTTCTACGCACACGTATACCGCAACATTTGCACGGCGCCTTCACCCCTTGCGGATTTTGTTGCACACTTTTCAGTGACCGAAAATCTGTTCTTTCCACCTGAACGGAGGTTGCAGAAATCCTCGTGTGCTTGGCTCCACATTCGAATGAACGGAACTGATTTTCAGTCGCAGGAAAATACCGCGACAGAATTTGCAGCGTGTGAACTCGCCCTAAAAGGGACGTATGAGACGGTGCCAGCTAGCAGGGCGGCACGATTTGCAGCTGGGTGATAACCAGTATAGAGGCAATTACAGCTCACAGAGGGGTGGGCACCCAGCTTTCCCAGACTCTGGAATGGCACGTCCAAATCACCTGATAATGGGAGGCTGGTAAGCTGGATGACGGCCCATGTGATGGTTGTCACCCAGCTTTTTTTTTACATTTTTCTTGTTTTATTCTTAGTCTTTTTGTCGTCCTTGTTCTTGCTCAGCCTCCATGAACATTGCGCTGTACGCCGGAGTGATCGGGGGGAGCTTGGCTGGAATCATAGTCATCGGCATCATTGCCTACTGCTGCTGCTGCCGGAACCGCGAGGACAAAGAAGACTATGAGATGGCGTAAGTGAAGTCCGAATGCAGGTCACCAGGAATCAAAGCGGTGTCCGGCGCCCACCCCCTGACACACACTTAGTCAGAGCAAGACATGGTCCCCCAGTAGTCACAGCCCAACCACAAGACGCCCGCCCGCCCCTTCTCCTAGTAGTCACAGCAAGACCTCCCATTTCTCCCACGTGTACTCACTCCTGCGCCCTCTGCTGGCAGCAAGCTACTTGGAGAAATCACAGCTTGTGTTTTGCAAAGTACAGGATGAATTCAAAATGGTCTTCGAGCAGGGTTGCCAATCGTCCAGAGATTTCTGGACCGTCTGTAATCATAGGCTACTTTTTTCCTGTGTCCGTGAAAAAAAAAAAAAATAGATCTTTTTGAGGCTGGTGGTTCTTGACTAGATTATTTTGGTGTTAATTTTCATAGTTTTACAGATCAGAGTAAATGCTGATAATGAGCTCTTATTAATATATTGAGCTGTGGCCATGGATTACTTAGAAAACCATGATGAATGATACAGATTATAATTTGTCCATAAAAAAAGGATGGCTGTCTTTGATTTTGGGTTAACAAAAATTTCTAGTTGGCAACCCTGATCTAGAGTCCCTGTCGTTGCCTGACACCACCACCACCCCCTGCCGTTGCCTGACACCACCCCTCCCCCCTGCCGTTGCCTGACACCACCCTGCTTTGGGGAGACAGCGGGGCGGTAAGGTGACCTTCTTATGGGAGTATCACTTCTGTTTAGGCCACAGACCACGCAAAGAGACCTCTAACGGTCCATTCACACGGCCGGGGCCGCGCTCCGGAAATGCGGAGAGCACATACAGTAGTTGTGTGCTCTCCACATCCATTCCTTCCCCATAGAGAATGAATGGGTCCGCACAATTGCGGAACGGGTGCGGACATGTGAATGGACCCTAAGTGTTAGCTGCCAGATGCTGGCTCCGCTGCATCTAATGTGGCACACACCCCTGCATCTTACGTTCCCCTCCTGACATGTAATAACTATTCTAGAGCATCTATTCTTAAGACTCTGTTGTGTTATTCCTCTATTATATCTACTAGAAGAATTACCAGCAGTTAAATTGTTCAGCAACACCCCCCCCCCCCTCCCCAAACTGGTAACACCCAGCTGGACCTTCTTTGCAGTCTGCTGGCAATTCTTTTTTAAAACTTTTATTAGGAATAATAGAGGAGTGGCACATCGTAGAGTCACAAGAAAAGATTCTCCAGATTTGTTTACATGTGGAATACAAGTAGTTAATAAAACTGGCATGTAAGGCTCTTTATCCGGCCTGAGTCATGGAGCACCTATGCATTTCACCTAGTCCACCCTCACTCAGCTATCATGGCACCTAGTAATAGAGAGTGCCGCTGCAATGACAGCGTGGATGCGCCACTGGCACTAGTTAGCCACGCAGCAGCATCCGGAAACAAGGGTGGGGAATAAGGGTTATCTGCTTGGCATGTGGTCTGTGACTGCTCCTGCAGGGATTGGCCGCATTCATGTCCATGCAGTCGGCCTTGGGATGAAAGGAATTAATTAAAGGGGCCTATTATAAAGCCTATTGCACACGAACGTGTGCGCCCCGTGCCCGTATTGCGGACCGCATTTGCAGATCCGCAATACATGAGCACAGTTCCGTGGCCATTCCGCATCATGGATGCAGACCCATTCATTTCAATGGGTCCGCAAATCTGGAGATGCGTAACTGAACACTACGGAGTGCTTCTGTGGGGTTCCGTTGTTCCGTCCAGCAAAAAGATAGAACATGTCCTATCTTTTTGGGGAAGGGGCAGATCGTGGACCCATTCAAGTGAATAAGTCCGCTGCGGCTGCCCCACGGTTGGTCCCCGTGCATTGAGGGCCGCAATGTGAGGTCCGCAGCATGGGCACGGGGCTCACACGTTCGTGTGAAAGAGGCCTAATACTGATGACTAGGCTTGAGCGAATCGAGCTTCGGATCATAGAAACTTCGGAGATAATGCTGTTTCCGTATCAAAATGTATTGGCTCCGTGGAGCCAAACTTACTCTCGCCTGAAGTCGCACAAGACTTCAGTGAATTCCTACGGTATTTAAAAAGATTTTAAAATAGGAATCCGAAGTCGGCTTTAGGATCAGCCAGTGCCGAAGCAGACTTCCTATTTTAAAATGCTTTTCAGTAATTGGATACGAATACAGTAGTAATTCACCGAAATCTTGCGCATCGAAGTTTGGCTCCAAGGAACCAATAAATACATTTTAATGCTGTACGGAAAAAGCATTCACTCCAAAGTTTCTGAAAGACTCGACTGGATGTCTGGATAGGTCATCAGTGTCTGATTGGTGTGGGGGTGACGCCCGCGACCCCTGCCGATCTGCTGTTTGAGCCCAGCCCCATAGAAGTGAATGGGGCTAAGCTGCAATACCAAGCACAGCCACTATACAATGGACGGCGCTGTGCTTGATAAGATGAGAGTAGGTTGCGGAGCTGCTATGAGCACCGGTGCCTTCTTAAACAGCTGATCGGCGGGGGTCCCGGATGTCGGACCCCCACCGATCACCTTTTCTGAGGATAGGATAGCAGTAAATCCTAGCTGCCAGAATGGGGCCTAGTATAGGATAGCAACTACTGTTCACACCCTAGTACCATCCAACATGGCCCCCGACTGGCGTATCCTTACTTTTTATGCAGCTCTGGAGGTGATTGGAGTATATGACACCATTATATTGAATCTGATCTCTGCGTTGCTGACTTACATTTGGTTGATCACTTAGGGACAGGGAGGAGGAGGAGGAAGAGGAGGAGACTGACCACCGGCCGCAGCAAAACAAGCAGCCGCAGCAGTACTACCAGGAGGATGAGGGTGATGGTGAGGATATTGAGGACGATCCACCACGCAAACCACCCATGCCGCCATCAAATAAACCGCGCCTGGTCCTCAACACAGTAGACGCTTAAATGGACAGTTTTTAAGACTTTTTTTTTTTTTAACTGGTTTATATCAGGACTGCCAGTAGGAATATGTAATCTTTTGGGACGTCCAGACACAGCGAGGGGCATCTGTGATGTTACAGGCGTTCCCAGGACACCATCACTGTGCTACTGGGAATCAATAGGACTTATTTCCAGTTGTTTTATGTTTTATATTGTACTTTGTGATATATGAATCCTAACATTGATGACCACTCCAGCTCCCCCTGCAGGACGGATCAGGTACTACATGTTATGGGTTATTACAGTCTTTGGTTGGACATGTAATATATGATCGCAACCCTTTAAATTGTAGAGGAGGCATTAATGAGATGCCAATCTTACACTGCAGTGAAATAACTGCAAGACACGCTCCCTTTTGAGATCTCCTATAGGGTTAAGTAGGAGTCATAATATGGATGCTAAAATGAGGTCAAGCATGCATGTGTTTTCCGTGAGGAGTACAGTGCTACCAGACACCCATCTCCCCCTGAGACCAAAAGGGTCAACCATACCCCAGCCATCTTTCCTATATCAATGGGCAACCCCTTTAAAACGTCCATACAGTCATGGGGACAGTGGTTGGCTTGAGTGGACAATCCCTTTAAGAGCATGCTCAGCTAAGAGAGGAGAGGTGCTGCTTAATGAGGAGCCAAGTGAAAGCAATGAGCACCCTATGGTACGTCTGCAGGACCCCGACTTTACAATGCAGTGACCCAATGATAGCGGATGTTCACCGGGACTCCTTGTGGTCAGCTGGTTTTAGGAGAATTTGCCACCAGGTGGAATTATACGGCTCGGAAAATCACATTAAGCTCAGTAGCCCTTTAGTTTGGTTAAAGGTACGGTCCATCTTTTTTCTAGCAGATTAACTGATCACAGGGTGCCCTGCATCAGCGATCAACTGATTAATGGGCTTTGCGTAACTGAACAAGTGTTAAATTTCCCTGCAGCGCCACCACAGGAGAAACGAAGCATTACACAGCTCTAATGTAAAGCACAGAAGTGGTGGGTCCTCCAGAGAGCCCCTTCTGACAACCTGGGTGGCCATAGACAATTTTGGTGGGATCTTTACACAAGTCTATGTTAATGGCGGGGGGGCTGCTATGAACATTAAACTGCTCTGAGAAAGGAGCCAAAATTGAGGCAGGAAACTAAAGGCAACTAATCTTCATGTCAAATTAGATTCATTTCTTACTATGTCTATTTTCTGATGCAGAGCTCCAACTCTGCTGCCTACATTCATGTAAAACATTGTCTCCCAGCAGTCACCACTAGAGGGAGCTCACTGCGTACTGTTTTGTGGCGTTTGTATACACAGTATACAGTGAGCTCCCCCTAGTGGTGGCCAAAGGCAGACAGCATTCTATCATTTGACACTGTTTGGAGCTTTGTATCATAAGAGAATTCTGATTGCTATAAAACCAAGAAATTAATCCGCAGATAATATACTCCTATTATTTTTATTTTAACTTATGCAGGGATGAAAATAAAATGTTTTATACTCTTACAATATTCTGTTTACTATTTAAAATATTTGCAGTGATTTTTGCAAAATGTTTTCTAAGAGTGTAAAGGAAAATTAGAAAATGTAACATTGTTGGACAAAGCAAAATTTTTTTTAAGTTTTTTTCTTCCCATAATTCAATGGCACATTTTGAGCTATAAATAATTTGTGTTTTAGCTTTTATTTTGGTTCATGTGTTTGCGGCAATTTCAAATATTTTTAAAAATATATATTTCAGTACTTTTTCACAAAAACATGTTTTATGGGGGAAGGCTGTAAGTTGTCCCAACATTCGGAGAGCCACATGCAATACTTTTTCATTGATATGACCTGTACTGACAGGCAAACTAATATACCCCTCCATGCCATAGTGAAGCATCATGGAGGCCGGTGGGCAGGCTGAGGAAGCCTCCTGTCAAACACCTTAGATGCTGCAGTTGCTACTGGCTGCTCCATCCAAGGGGTTATAACAATGAAAGACCAAGTTTATTGCTCTCCGATCAGTTACTAAAAGCCTTGGCACTGGGATGGCAGCACATAAATAAGGTCACTTTAATAACCTTACACTACAGTGTTCTTCTGGGACACTTACTGATGACTTATCTTCGGAACAGGTCATCACTATCTGATCAGTGGGGGGTGTCTGAATCCTGGCACCCTAAACACACAGCTGTTGGAAGAAGCCTTGGTGATCAGATGAGCACTGCGACCTCACCCGTGGCCTGCAACGCCACGTCCATCGGTCACACTGTCTTCCTGTAGCTCAGAAACTTTAACTGCTCGGAGTAGAGCTCCGGCCATCACAGTGGTACTGCTAGTGCCCGACGCGGCCAATAATAAAGCTCCTTAAGCTTCGTCAATGGTAGTCTGTGCCGCAGCGAGTAAAGAGCTTGCTCTTGCTAACCTAACTGTATATCATTTGCATATTACAGAAGTTTGGAGCAGGCTCACAAGCTGAGCCCACGACATACAGTTTAATACATCTGAAACCTGTATTTGGTATCACCAAGTCATTTAACCCCTGAGATTCCTGCCCCTGAGTGGTTAGACAGAAGGAGGGGGCTCTCTGGGTCCCTAAATTTGAACCTCCGCAGTGAAACTGGGGTGCCGATTTAGTTTCTATGGTATCATGAGGCGACTCCTAGGTCTGCCATAGTAAACCATGAGGGCTTAAAGGGTATTTTTGACAAATTCATATTTTCAATTGGCCTGTATTGAGCAGTTCTGTCACAAATGATTAACTGTTTTTCTGTGTGACTACTTTCACTTTCTTCCCCTAATAACCCTTATCTCTAAACTACTAAGAGGTCATAAACACTAAGGCCCCTTTCACATGAGCGAGTTTTCCGCGCGTGTGCAATGCGTGATGTGAACGCATTACACCCGCACTGAATCCTGACCCATTCATTTCAATGGGTCTGTGTACATGAGCGTTTTTTTTCACGCATCACTTGTGCGTTGCGTGAAAATCGCAGCATGTTCTATATTCTGCGTTTTTCTCGCAGCCCTAGCCCCATAGAAGTGAATGGGGCTGCGTTAAAAACTCATTGCATCCGCAAGCAAGTGCGGGTGCGTTGCGTTTTTCACTGATGGATGCTAGGAGATGTTGTTTGTAAACCTTCAGTTTTTTATCGCGCGTGAAAAACGCGTCAAAACGCATTGCACCCGCGCGGAAAAAACTGAACAACTGAACGCAATCGCAGGCAAAACTGAATGGCTTTGCCTGTGAAATGACTAGATTTTCACTGAACGCATCCGGACCTAATCCGGACACGCTCGTGTGAAAGGGGCCTGAGGCCCCTTTCACACGAGCGTGTCCGATGCGTACGGATGCGTTCAGTGAAAACTGTGCGATTTCGCAGGCAAAGCCATTCAGTTTTGCCTGCGATTGCGTTCAGTTGTTCAGTTTTTCCGCGCGGGTGCAATGCGTTTTGACGCGTTTTCACGCGTGATAAAAACTGAAGGTTTACAAACAACATCTCCTAGCATCCATCAGTGAAAACGCACGCACTCGCACTTGCTTGCGGATGCAATGAGTTTTAACGCAGCCCATCACTTCTATGGGCTAGGCTGCGAAAACGCAGAATATAGAACATGCTGCGATTTTCACGCAACGCACAAGTGATGCGTGAAAAAAAAACGCTCATGTACACAGACCCATTGAAATGAATGGGTCAGGATTCAGTGCGGATGCTATGCGTTCACGTCACGCATTCCACCCGCGCGGAAAACTCGCTCGTGTGAAAGGGGCCTAAGTCACATTCTTAGGGTGGGTTTACACTAGCGTTATGGTTTCCGTTATGGCCTTCCGTTATAATGTGGTTATAACGGAACATAATGGAATCCATAAGACTGAAGGATGGATCGTTCTTTTGCCCATAGACTTCTATTATGACGGAATGGAAAACGGAAGCCTCCAAAAGGCATTCTGTTTGTTTTCTGTCATAATACAAATCTATGGGAAAGCATAACAGATCCGCCTGGTTCCCGTTATGCAAGACGGAAAACAAAGTCCAGACGGATCCGTTATGCTTTCCCATAGACTTGTATTATGACAGAATGCCTTTTGAAGGCTTCCAGTTTGCATTCTGTCTGGGCATTCCGTTATAACCATGTTATAATGGAAAGCAATAACTAAATCCCTAACGCTAGTGTGAACCCACCCTTATCAGTAAGATGAGGACTGAGCTATAATGAGTGTTTATGACCAGAAAAGTGAGAAAATAGAACAGAACTAGAGCATCTCGGCTATGTACAGAAAAAAGGACTCCATATTTTTAATAAAGACCAATTGAGAAAAATATAAGATTACACTCACTGCTAATCACTTTTCCATGAGCCTATGACAGCACCCTTGAGAGAGCCCGCCTCTATCCAGAACAGGAACTTCCTTGGAGAGCTTCTTAAGGAGGGACCCGGCCTCTATCCACCAGTTATTTGCGAGAAACTTGTCCTATAATTTAATACAGAAATCCAACAACTTTCTCTTTTTGGGGAGGGAATAATAGCGGGTGCTGTCATGGGCTCATGGTACAGTGATTACCGGTGAGTGTAATCTTATATTTCCCTTATGCCCATGACAGCACCCTTGAGAGATGACTAGAATAGAAACTAGACTTAGCCAGCCTGCAAAACTTTCTTTCCAAAGGATAATTGATCCTTGCCACCTAGATCCAGTTTGTAATGATGGAAGAAGGTAGTAGGTGATTTCAAAGTAGCTGCCCTACAGATCTGTTCTAGGGAAGCTTCGGCTCTTTCTGCCCAGGAAGTGGAGACGGACCTAGTTGAGTGTGCCCCAAAACCTAATGGGCAGGTCTGCTCTACTGAAGAATAGGCCAAGGCGATAGCTGCCACAATCCATCTAGAAAGTGTCCTGGAAGTAACCTTATCCCCTTTATTCTTCCCAGCAAACTGTACAAAGAGTCTAGAAGACTTTCTCCAGGGTTCAGTCAGCTCAAAATATCTTAGAAGGCATCTTCTGACGTCTAAGCAGTGTAATTTCATTTCTTTCTCTTTATTCGGCTTTTGGCATAAGGAAGGATGCAATCCAGTCTTGTTTCTCCCCATTTGATACATATTTTATCTTCTTTCTTGTTTATTCCTGGTATCAGCACTCCTCCCACTTGCCACAGGCGGTTTTAATTAATTAGCAGGAGACTGCATAAGAGTGTAAGTGACCCACTAGCTGTTAGTACTGAGCAGGTTGCATTGGGCTCCTGTTCAGACAGTGCTGTGCTGCATGGTGGCCTTTGTTGTTGTGGTGCTTTTCTGGCTGGCTTGCGTAACTGCAGCCTGCTGAGATGGTGCCACGTGTCGCCATGCAGCGCGGTGCCTTTATCAGATTATGGACAGAGTAGGAACCCACTCTAGGAGACAACCGTGACGGGGTGAGTGGGCTTATTACCTTTTGATCAAAATGTACACTAATGTCTCCACTATTTGTATGCGATATGGGGGACTAGTACTATAGTAATGTAGCTGAAGAGCACATATCAAGGGTTAAGCGTTGTGGATGTGCGATCCAGTCTTGTTTCTCCCCATTTGATGCATAAGGAAGGTAAGACTATGTCTTGAGATCTATGGAAGAAGGAGACGACTTTGGGAAGAAAAGAGGGGTCCGGCTTGAAGATTACTCTGTCATCCAAGAGGTGAAGTAGAAAGGGCAGATATTTCGCTCACTCGCCTGGCTGAAGTGATAGCTACCAAATAAGCGGTTTTGAAGGATAGTATTTTTGCTGGTAGGTCTTCCAGTGGTTCAAACGGTGGCTCCATCATACTGGACAAAACTAGGTTGAGGTCCCATAGAGGAGTGGATATTCTGGGTATTTGTCTAGTACAACTGATTGCCTTAAAAAATCTTCTTATCCAAGAATGATTGGCCAAGGGCTGAAACATGAACTCTTAGTGTACTGATTCTTAATTTTTTGTCTAGGCCGCTCTACAGAAAATCAAGAATCACCGGCATAGGAGGGGGGTCCAACGGGTCTATCGCGACACCAGAAAATTTTAAGAAGTTCTTCCATACTCTTAAGTAAATGGATGAAGTAGTATCCTTTCTACATGACAGGAGAGTATTGATCACATCTCCGGACAGGCCTTTCTTTTCTAGTATGGGCCCTTTCTGATACCAGGCAGCAAGGTGTAGGTTGCTTATTTCTGGATGGTAAACTGGCGCCTGATGTAGCAAGTCCTGGGTATCTGGCAGAATCCATGGTTCCATTATTGAGAGTTTGCGTAGCCAGGTGCATTCTGGGCCAGAATGGTGCGATCAGGATTAGTCTCGTCCTGTGCCGCTGCAGCTTCTGTAGGACCCTTGGAATAAGCCTTATTGGTGGGAAGGCACATAGAAGGTTGTTTGGCCAGGTTTGGGAGAAGGTGTCTATGCCTGTTGGCGAATCTTTCGGATTTAATGAAAAGAATAGATAACATTTTCGATTTTCTTTGTTTGCAAATATGTCTATCAAAGGATTGCCCCAGAGACGTATTATCTGATTGAATACCGTCTGATTCAGACACTATTCTCCTTGATGCAGACGATTTCGGCTTAGAAAATCTGCTTTTTCTTTTTCTGTACCTCTCAGGTGTACTGCTTTTATGAAGGTGACTGAAGGGATGATTATAGAAAAAATCTCTTCTGTGAGTGACATGAGGACCTTGTCCCGCCTTGCCTGTTCAAATAGGACACTACTGTGGTGTTATCTGTGGGACTGGCGTCTGTTGTGACTGAGATCTGCTCTTGCATATCCCAGAGGAGACCCCGAGATAGGTTCGATGGATCTAACCACCACTGCAGGGACTGGATGACGTGGGATGGGAGATGTAGTTGGGCCTCCAAGGGGGAGGAGGACCCCTGCCATTCTTTCAGAATCTGCCATTGGAGCTCTCGAGAATGCAGTAATAACTTTGTTCTGGGGAAGCAGGCAGCGCTGATTTATGGAATCTAGAATCAGGCCTAGGAACACACAGCTTCTTGATGGAATTAGGTTTGACTTTTCCCAATTTATCCGCCATCCTAGCTTCTTTAATATTTCGATTGCTTCTGAGAGGTGGGACTACAGGATGCTCTCTGATTCTGCCACAACCAAAATGTCGTCTAGGTAGGGTATCGCTAGGATATCCTTCTCTCTTATATGAAGCCATGACCTCTGCCATCAGCTTGGTGAACAGCCTGGGATCCCCCAAAGGGAAGCGCTCTGTACTGAAAATGGCAGATTTCTCCATCCATGAGAATCGCTACCCTCAGGAACCTCTGGGAGTCTGCGTGGATCGGGATGTGATAGTATGTGTCTTTTATGTCGAGTGTTGACATTACACATTTCGGAAAAAGCTGTTTTATTGCTGATTGTATCGATTCCATCCGGAATTTTTTGTACGTGAGGAACTAGTTTAATTGCCTTAGGTTTATTATCATCCTGAGGGTTCCGTCTGGTTTGGGAACCGGAAAAAGGGAGGCATAGAACCCCCTTCCCTTTTCTGATTCCGGAACCTCCGTCAGGACTTTTTCCCCCAAAAGAGAAAGTAGTTCTTGTTTTAAGGCCTGGTTTTTCAAGGAGTTTCCATCTAGCTTTGTAATTTTCATCCTTTCCGGTTGGGAAGAGGCAAATTCCAGACGAAATCCGTCTCTTATTACCCCCAGAATCCAAGGGCTTGCGGAAAGAGATTCCCAAGCGTGAAGGCAGAGAGACAACCTTCCCCCCACAGGACCGCCACAGTCATTGCTGATTAGACTTGGGGCGATTACTGGACTGGGAGCTTAAAAGGAGACCTTTCTCTCTTCTATTTCTGTTATCCCTACAGTATCTGTCTTTTATCCCAAAAAATATTCTTTTTGTTTTTACGAAAAAAATGGCGGTTATTAGTGGGTTTGCTGAAGGGGAAACCTTTTTTGTTGTCCGCGGCCTTTTCCAAAGGGTCGTCAAGGACAGATCCGAACAAAAAATCGCCCTGGCATGGTATAGCGCCTAATTTGTTCTTGGACCCCGTGTCTCCAGACCATCCTTTCAACCAAACTGCTCTTCTGGCAGAATTAGTTAAAGCTGCAGATCTAGCGCTCAACTCCAAGGCATCAGAGGATGCATCCGAGATAAAGTCCACCGCCTTTAGGATTGTGGGAAAAACATCTTGTAGCTGTTTCCTTGGGGTTTTGTCTTCTATATGGGTTTCTAGGACCTGTAACCATATTTTAAGGGATCTAGCAGTGGACGTAGCAGCATAAATGGAGATTCTTCTTCTAGCATTTTGTCAATACAGGTTGGGGATTAACCCCCTTACCCTACCAGGAGTACCGATCTGGAATCATGGTTGTCCTGGCTTTCAGTGCGCTGACCACCCTCTTCTTCCATGGTAAGGTCCAGGGATGGAGGGTTTTCCATGTATGGGGTCTGCAGATGTCCTCTGGCTGGCACCCTTCCACCTGCACACTGAGTGGAGTTAAATACTCCAGGTACGGTCCTCACCAGCACCCACACTGCGGCCTGTAGCGCTGACTTCCGGAACGCCGTGCATTCCAAACACCGGAAGTCGCATGCGCATCACTTCCGGTTTTTCTTTGCGCGACTGCCCAAAGGTACAGCACCGCCTCCCCCTCTGTAAAACTTTCGGGGATGCAGCTGCAAGGAAGGAACAGGCCCCGGACCTCCCGAACACCGCCAAGAGGATCCGGTGTGACAGCGGTACCGCCGGAACGGCCAGCGGATGTGATAAGAAGCGCAGCCAGGACCGGGAAGGGTGTTTGCCCAGACTTGTGGCGGCTCCAAGAGGCGACTTACGCCATACCAGGTACACCCTATGGTTAGAATTTAAATTTAAAGACGGGGTCCTGCGGCCATCCAAGCTCTCCAGAGAAACGTCCTATCCATAGGACAGGAAACAGAAATTGGTGGATAGAGGCCAGGTCCCTCCTTAAGAAGCTCTCCAAGGAAGTTCCTGTTTCCTGTCCTGGATAGAGGCGGGCTCTCTCAAGGGTGCTGTTATGGGCATAAGGGAAAATATTTTTTAGCTCAAGAATGAGGACAATGCAATAATTGCCTTTGAAGGGTATCTGTCACCACATCTGTACCTATGACACTAGCTAACCTGTTACACGTGTGGTTGGCAGCTGAAGACTTCTGTGTTGGTCCCATGTTCATAGGTGTCCACATTGCTGGGAACAATGTTATTTTAATAAATGCAAATTAACCCTTTAGGAGCAATGGGGGCGTTGCAGTTACACTTAGGCTAGGTTCACACGACGACTGCGCCGTGTCGCCGCTACAGTACCGTAGGGCAGATCATCTGATGGGGGCGTCAATTTTATCTTGCCTAGAGGCGGCAAAAATTCTTGCACCGGCCCTGCATCACTGTGTGCATTATCCCTGTACTGTGACATCACCGTGTTTATTATCCCTGTACTGTGACATCACTGTGTTTATTATCGCTGTACTGTGACATCACTGTGTTTATTATCTCTGTACTGTGACATCACTGTGTGTATTATCCCTGTACTGTGACATCACTGTGTTTATTATCCCTGTACTGTGACATCACTGTGTGTATTATCGCTGTACTGTGACATCACCGTGTTTATTATCCCTGTACTGTGACATCACCGTGTTTATTATCCCTGTACTGTGACATCACTGTGTTTATTATCTCTGTACTGTGACATCACTGTGTTTATTATCTCTGTACTGTGACATCACTGTGTGTGTTATTTCTGTACTGTGACATCACTGTGTGTATTATCGCTGTACTGGGACATCACTGTGTTTATTATCCCTGTACTGTGACATCACTGTGTTTATTATCCCTGTACTGTGACATCACTGTGTGTATTATCCCTGTACTGTGACATCACCGTGTTTATTATCGCTGTACTGTGACATCACTGTGTTTATTATCGCTGTACTGTGACATCACTGTGTTTATTATCCCTGTACTGTGACATCACTGTGTTTATTATCCCTGTACTGTGACATCACTGTGTGTATTATCCCTGTACTGTGACATCACTGTGTTTATTATCCCTGTACTGTGACATCACTGTGTTTATTATCTCTGTACTGTGACATCACTGTGTGTATTATCCCTGTACTGTGACATCACTGTGTTTATTATCTCTGTACTGTGACATCACTGTGTTTATTATCCCTGTACTGTGACATCACTGTGTGTATTATCGCTGTACTGTGACATCACTGTGTTTATTATCCCTGTACTGTGACATCACTTTATTATCCCTGTACTGTGACATCACTGTGTTTAACATCCCTGTACTGTGACATCACTGTGTTTATTATCCCTGTACTGTGACATCACTGTGTTTATTATCCCTGTACTGGGACATCACTGTGTTTATTATCCCTGTACTGTGACATCACTGTGTGTATTATCTCTGTACTGTGACATCACTGTGTTTATTATCTCTGTACTGTGACATCACTGTGTTTATTATCTATGTACTGTGACATCACTGTGTTTATTATCCTTGTACTGTGACATCACTGTGTTTATTATCCCTGTACTGTGACATCACTGTGTTTATTATCTCTGTACTGTGACATCACCGTGTTTATTATCTCTATACTGTGACATCACTGTATTTATTATCCCTGTACTGTGACATCACTGTGTGTATTATCTCTGTACTGTGACATCACTGTGTTTATTATCCCTGTACTGTGACATCACTGTGTGTGTTATTTCTGTACTGTGACATCACTGTGTGTATTATCGCTGTACTGGGACATCACTGTGTTTATTATCCCTGTACTGTGACATCACTGTGTTTATTATCCCTGTACTGTGACATCACTGTGTGTATTATCCCTGTACTGTGACATCACCGTGTTTATTATCCCTGTACTGTGACATCACTGTGTTTATTATCGCTGTACTGTGACATCACTGTGTTTATTATCGCTGTACTGTGACATCACTGTGTTTATTATCCCTGTACTGTGACATCACTGTGTTTATTATCCCTGTACTGTGACATCACTGTGTGTATTATCCCTGTACTGTGACATCACTGTGTTTATTATCCCTGTACTGTGACATCACTGTGTTTATTATCTCTGTACTGTGACATCACTGTGTGTATTATCCCTGTACTGTGACATCACTGTGTGCATTATCTCTGTACTGTGACATCACTGTGTTTATTATCCCTGTACTGTGACATCACTGTGTGTATTATCGCTGTACTGTGACATCACTGTGTTTATTATCCCTGTACTGTGACATCACTTTATTATCCCTGTACTGTGACATCACTGTGTTTAACATCCCTGTACTGTGACATCACTGTGTTTATTATCCCTGTACTGGGACATCACTGTGTTTATTATCCCTGTACTGGGACATCACTGTGTTTATTATCCCTGTACTGTGACATCACCGTGTTTATTATCCCTGTACTGTGACATCACTGTGTTTATTATCCCTGTACTGTGACATCACTGTGTGTATTATCTCTGTACTGTGACATCACTGTGTTTATTATCTCTGTACTGTGACATCACTGTGTTTATTATCTATGTACTGTGACATCACTGTGTTTATTATCCTTGTACTGTGACATCACTGTGTTTATTATCCCTGTACTGTGACATCACTGTGTTTATTATCTCTGTACTGTGACATCACCGTGTTTATTATCTCTATACTGTGACATCACTGTATTTATTATCCCTGTACTGTGACATCACTGTGTGTATTATCTCTGTACTGTGACATCACTGTGTTTATTATCCCTGTACTGTGACATCACAGTGTTTATTATCCCTGTACTGTGACATCACTGTGTGTATTATCGCTGTACTGTGACATCACTGTGTGTATTATCCCTGTACTGTGACATCACTGTGTTTATTATCCCTGTACTGTGACATCACTGTGTTTATTATCCCTGTACTGTGACATCACTGTTTTTACTATACCATTTTACTAGTATTTTTGTTGCATTGTCTTAGTAACATTTTTCATATGTATTTTTCTATGCAGGAGTCGATGGAAAAATGGCTGAATAAACACCAAACCTAGAACATGCTGTGATTTGAAAAAAATGTCAAACAATCGTCCCCATGGCATTGATGAAAAATCAGCGTGAAACCCCCTAACGGTACCTGACCACTTGGCGGTATGCGAGATAAACTGCAGCGCAGCACAGCACCAGCGCAGTGTATCGGTGTCTACACAATACTTATGTTCACTTTTGGGATGTTTTTAGATGGAAATTGACCGGCCGTTTGGCTCTACACATCCTCAGCATGTCAACGATGTTTGTGGCTTTAGCTGCGGATTTCACCCTTTTCTCATGAAGGCGAGATCTGTGGCAAAACCGCATCTAATCCGCACCAAAACCCTTGTTAGAAATTGCGTTTTTGTGTGGTTTGTGAGCAGAAATGCACAGAAATCTATTCGGAAATTCACAAGCATTTGCATTTACATTAGTTTTTTGGTGTAGTTTTTGTATAAACATGTTTTAAGAGTACTTTCACACTAGCGTTATTCTTTTCCGGTATTGGGTCTCAATACCGAAAAACCCACTTTCGTTTTGTCCCAATGCATTCTGAATGGAAAGCAATCCGTTCAGTATGCATCAGGATGTCTTCCGTCCCGTCCCTTCTACTGTACTTGACCAGACAAAATACCGCAGCTTGCCAAAATTCCGGAAAACTACCATACTTGCCAGATCCGGCATTCATTTCCATTGAAATGTATTAATGTCGGATCCAGTACCAAGTGTTCCGGAAATTGCCACATCGCCGCATCTGGTTTTCCGGTCTGCGCATGCACAGTTCTTTCTAGCTTTGAAAAAATTAAATACCGGATCCGTTATTCCAGATGGTACCAATCAATGAATAAGTTCAACAGATCCGGCAAAAACAGATTTCCGTTGTCGGAACTGCCTGCCGGATCCGAACAACGCTAGTGTGATAGTACCCTAATGCGTTTTTTATTTCAGATAGGATGAAGAAATGCCTGAAATAAAATATTACTGCTTCAACATGCCCGAAAAACACCAAAAAATAGAAAAAGTGACCATTTTCCAAAAATGCAAAAAAAGCCTCTAATATGTAAAAGTGCTAGAAACCTCCGTGTGTGAATCCAACCTTAGGGCTCATGCTTACACCAGTGTTTGGTCAGTGATTTCCATCAGCGAGGGCTCACGCACACAAACATATTTTCTTTCTGTGTCTGTTCAGTTTTTTTTTTGCGGACCATCTGCGAAACCATTTACTTCAATGGCTACTCCGTTTGCATTCTGATTCCGTAATTTCGTACCGCAAATAATAGAACATGTCCTATTATTGTCCGCATTACGGGTAGGACAAGGATAGGACTGTTCTATTAGGGGCCAGCTGTTCCGTTCCGCAAAATACGAAATGCACACGGACGTCCTCCGTATTTTTGGCGGACCACAAAATACATACGGTTGTGTGCATGAGCCCTTATAGAGTTACTATGACTCAGAGCTGAGTGTATGGACTACTCTCCTGTTCACAGACACCTCTCCACATCCACAGAAAAGTGCATGCAACACCCACCGCGCTAATCCCCCGGCGATCGGCAGATATCGGGGTCGTAACTGAGAGTAAAGATATTTGTGAACCTCACCAATATAATATTCCAAACCGTAGAAGAAAAACCTCACTCGTCCACCGCCTATTTTGGGCGTACATTTTATATTATATTACAAAACTAATAGTCGTAGTATAAGTCTGAAAGCCCCCGCCGGCTGTGATGCAGGGTGGGGGCTGATCTCATACATTCACCTCCCCTGAGTCATGGCTTTTCGAGTGTAATTCTATCAAAAGCAGTACTGTGCCCGCAATGCCTGGCGATATTTACACCATCACCCATGGAATCCATAACAGGATTGACTGGTTGATACTTTGTATCAATTACTAAAATTAAAGAAGACGATGACCAAGCCAAGAGTTTCGTCTGAGCAGTTCCAAGATCGTGAGATTACGCTACCCGAGGCCAAGTATACTAATTGCTAAAAGAGCTTCCATCCAGATCTCAGAAGGCTTCCACCAAAACCTGCTGCCAATTACGAACAGAAGGCGTGTGCATCGCGACAACCTCATGAGATATAAGGTGGAGATAAACTGAATCCAGTCTCAGATTTAGGAACTGGGAAAACAGAGCTGGTGATGACTCGGGCAGCTAGACGTGACAAGCCTCTGAGAGAAGGAGACAGGTGGCCGAGCGACGGCTAACCAGGCCAGAAGGACAAGGACGAGAGCTTTAAAAAAGTGCATTAAAACCTTCATACCCTCAGTAGCTACCCCTTTAGAACCCGGGGTGGCACTCAATAACATGGACAGAACATAAGAGAAGAACATTTACCTGGACTGTGGAAGACCCTGGAGGAGATGTGCTGGAGCAGGGAGGAAGGGCCTGGAGACGACCTCACACCAGACTTTGTACTGTGTCTTCTAAAATTAGTAGCAGGCCTGCATTGGCTGCTGATATGTGTCCTCACAAGGAATGCCAGGGCCGGGAGACCACAGGAGAAGGAGGAGGGGAAGGGAGCAGAGACCCTGTCAATCTCCACCCAGACCATGGCAGAGATCTGTCACTTCATAGATGTTCTACCAACACCACTGAGAAGATGAGCCGATATCAGAGATCAACCTGTAGATCATGTACATAGGAGCAGTATTATAGTAGTTATATTCTTGTACATAGGGGCAGTATTATAGTAGTTATATTCTTGTATATAGGAGCAGTATTATAGTAGTTATATTCTTGCACATAGGGGCAGTATTATAGTAGTTATATTCTTGTACATAGGAGCAGTATTATAGTAGTTATATTCTTGCACATAGGAGGCAGTATTATAGTAGTTATATTCTTGTACATAGGAGCAGTATTATAGTAGTTATATTCTTGTACATAGGAGGCAGTATTATAGTAGTTATATTCTTGTACATAGGAGCAGTATTATAGTAGTTATATTCTTGTACATAGGAGCAGTATTATAGTAGTTATATTCTTGTACATAGGAGCAGTATTATAGTAGTTATATTCTTGTACATAGGAGGCAGTATTATAGTAGTTATATTCTTGTACATAGGAGGCAGTATTATAGTAGTTATATTCTTGTACATAGGAGGCAGTATTATAGTAGTTATATTCTTGTACATAGGAGCAGTATTATAGTAGTTATATTCTTGTACATAGGAGGCAGTATTATAGTAGTTATATTCTTGTACATAGGAGCAGTATTATAGTAGTTCTATTCTTGTCCATAGGAGAGGATAGACGTGTGCTGCTGAGCTCCCTGCAGGGAGGGGGCATGGCTTCTGACCCAGGTGGAGGGAGGGGAGCTGGGCTGATGATCCTGGGAAAGCCCAGAGCTTGGAGTGCGGCCTGCAGCATGGAGATGGTGGAAGCGATAAGCTGGAAATGGTGGCTGGTGAGTCTACTGAAACTTGTAGTGCTTCTGGATTAAGTACAACTGTGACAAAGAAAAGTTTGTTTAAACTGGAAAGGCGCATTTCTAAATTAAGAGATGAGATTAAGTCAGAGAATGATCCAAAGAAAAAGCTGATGAAGTATGAATGCCTGGATGACTGCACACGTGAACTTGATATGTTAAAAGATAAACTAGATAAAGGTAAAAACGCAATACCTAAAGTGGAAAGCTGGGCAACGGAGAAAAGAGGGAGGCCAGAGCCCAGAATGTGAAGATAAAAGAAATCATAGAAATAAAAAGTAAAGATTATGGCGATGTGTACAATATGGTGAAGCAAGGAAACCCTCAGAGATGTGTGGGTGCAGCGCCTGGAGGGTCACTGCTTTCAGGGTCTCTATGTATGGGGTCCGAGCAGTCAGTCTCTGAAAATGCTGGGAATACAATGGAGCAAAGTGTGTCATCCAACAAGGGGTTAATTGCAGTGGACTCAGCTTGCAACCCTGGTGAAGTTAATGCGAGCAGCAATCCTGTGTGTGAACAGGAGAGTGCTTCATGTGCGGACATTGTGGATGAGACCCCGCTCAGTGCTGTGGATGAGACCCTGAACAGTGTTGTGGATGAGACCCCGCTCGGTGCTGTGAACGAGACCCCGCTCAGTGCTGTGAGTGAGACCCCGCTCAGTGCTGTGAGTGAGACCCCACTGAGTGTTGTGGGTGAGACCCCGCTCAGTGCTGTGAGTGAGACCCCACTGAGTGTTGTGGGTGAGACCCCGCTCAGTGCTGTGAGTGAGACCCCACTGAGTGTTGTGGGTGAGACCCTGCTCAGTGCTTTGAATGAAACTCAGCTCTCAGAGGAGACAGCTATACAGACTGGAGCAGACATGGAAGTCAGTATACAGGACCCTCAGGCGTCCGCAGTGTCAGGTGCACAGCAGTCTGGAGCAGACATGGACCCCCAGCCGTCCACAGTGTCAGGTGCACAGCAGTCTGGAGCAGACATGGACCCTCAGCCGTCCGCAGTGTCAGGTGCACAGCAGTCTGGAGCAGATATGGACCCCCAGCCGTCCGCGGTGTCAGGTGCACAGCAGTCTGGAGCAGACATTGACCCTCAGCCGTCCGCGGTGTCAGGTGCGCAGCAGTCTGGAGCAGACACAGTTGGATCTGCAGGACGATCTGGAGTCAGTAAGCCTGTAGAGGAGAGGCCCAGCACTGTTCCTCCTGCTGACCGTCCACAATTCAGGAGACTGTTCTCCAATGTCACAAGGCCGGCTAACCCTCCACCTCAGAGAAAGAACGCTGTTAGGATTAAGTATACGGGTCCAGAAGAAAACCTCCCCTCCAGACTGTACATAGGGAAAGCACTTCTGAAGGACTTCATGAGGTTTAAGGCATCTGAGGTGTACGCCCTGATCCACATCCCCTCCAGCAGGATCTATGACGTCAGCTTTAAACTGCAGTATGATCTGGACTTATTCTGGAATATATACAATGACACGAAGGAACAGTCAATCTGGGAGCATCTACAGGTGATCCAGCTGTCCAAGCCTCAGGTAGTGAGGGCCACCATCTTGTTCCAGTCTGAGGTGGTGGCGCTGGCAGATCTGGAGCACTGGCTGAGCAGACAGTGTCTGTTGAAGAGTCATCCGGAAAAAATCTATGATGAGGAAGACATCTGGAATGGCGGATACACTGTGAGGATACAACTAGAGCAATACAATGGTGTGACCAGACATCTGCCGCACTCCTTCTACCTGGGCTCAGAGAGAGGGATATGCTACTACCCGGTCAGCCGCGGCTGTGTCACAGATGTGGGGGCAGGCACCTCGCCATCAACTGCTCCCGTATTAAGTGCTCATTTTGTGGACAGTTTGGACATTCAAAGGACGACTGTACAGGTCCGGTCATCTGTAATCTGTGCTTAGGAGCTGGTCATACGTTCCGGGACTGTCCGCATGCGGATCACAATAACGGCAGTGATGAGATCTTCTTAGAGGCCATGGAGGAAGGTCAGGAGGATGTCACTGCAAGCATACAGCCCCAGAAGCTGACGGTCCTCATACTGAAGAAATGCAAAGTACTAGTGACCCTGTTGTACAGAGCGATGGTCCTCCTGATGCACTACAAGTACCAGCAGAGTTAGAGACTGATCGTCCATCTACTCCATTACAAGTGCCAACATTTGCTGAACCAGAAGTACCAGCCATTGAAAAGGCTCCAAAATCCAGAAACCCTGCTGTGGAAACTAAAGTACCACCTGTAGCACTACAAGTACCAGCCACTGAAGAGAATTCTCATACGCAGAGTAAAGTGACCAGTAAACCAGTTGCCAAACCACCTAAAGAACTGCCCTCTACGTCCACAAAGCCTGACGGTCCGGCTGCAGGGCTCAGGAGGCTCAGGAAGCCCTCTGTGGATGAAGAGGGATTCCAGACAGTAAAAAGAAAGAACAGCGCAGCAAAGAAAACCCCGGATCCGCCAGTGCTGGCCATAACCTCCGGGCAGTACGGTGCGCTAGGGGAAGGAGAGTCAGAGGAAAAAGTAGAGATGGAGTATGCTTCTTCACATAACCCTGATGGTGACCCCAGGAAGATGAACCTGACCCCCAGTGTCCACCAAAAGATGGGGCACTACAGGTCACAGCAGCGGAAGGAGGAAAAAGAGCAAGAAAACTAAGTGACCTGGATGAGGCTGAGAATCAGCTCTATAAATGTGAACAGTGTGAAGACTAAGAACAGGCGGCAGGCGATGTACCAGCGTCTGTCTCAGGAGAGAGTCTGACATCTTCTGCTTACAGGAGACTTATCTGAAGAACAATGCTCAGGTGTTTGCAGCCAAGAGAGACTGGAGACATGGAGCATCTTTCTGGTCCTTTGGGCTGGAGAGAAATGACGGTGTGGCCATTCTCTTCAATAAGATGGAGGTTGAGGTGGAGAGAGTCCTGGAGATCTGTCCGGGCCGCTGTCTGATGCTGGACTTTATACTGGACACTGTGTATTATAGAGCCATTAACATCTATGCTCCTCAGACTAGAAAGGAGAGGAGGGAATTATTTCAGCAGATGAAGCCATATTGTTTTACATCCAGGGTGTTTATAATGTGCGGGGATTTTAATAGTGTCTCCTGTAATGTGGATCGTTCCAGTAGTCATAAGCAGCTGAGATATGATGAGAACTTCCTTAACAATATAGTCCAGCAGGCTCATTTAGTGGATCCCTATGTTGTACATAGCTCCGGTAGAGCCTACACTTACCATAAGGCCGGTAACGCCAGTAGAATAGACCGGGTGTATATAAAACGTGGAGTGAGGAGCTCTGATTACAGGACGAGCCCCATAGAGTTCTCCGACCATTGTATGGTGAGTGTCACGCTGGATCTGGCCGGGGCCGTGGTCTGTGGTAGGGGCTACTGGAAGGCGAACAGCTCAGTGCTGCAAGATCCAAAGTTCAGGGAGGCCTTTACCACCTTCTATAATGAGCGGAGGACCACCCAGTGTATGTGTGATGACACAGCGGAGTGGTGGGAGGGTATGAAGGGTGATATCAAGCAGTTTCTCATACGTGCTGCGAGGAGGCATAGTAATGTGGAGTATATGAGGTATTCAGCGCTGAGGCTGCAGCTGAGCCGGGTATACGGTAAGATCAATAGTGGTGAGAAGGTAGATGGTAAGTACGTCACCCAGATAAAGCAGAAGATGCGAGAGCTGCAGTACGACCGCCTCAAGTCTCTCAAAGCAGAGGGGCAGTTTGATAATTGGGGAGTTCACAACCCAGACCCCTATATTGCCTGTAAGAACAGGGTCAGCAGGAAGCTCATGACCAGCCTGTTAGATGAACATGGGGTGGAGCAATCAGATCAGAGGAAACTCCACATGATTATTGGAGATTATTACAAAAATCTGTTTAAAGGCAGTCAGATAAGTGGTGACAGCGTCAGAACTTACCTGAAAGGCGTCAAACTCCCAAAACTAGATCAAGCAGAAGCAGACGGCTTGGCCGAGCCCATAACTGAGGAGGAGGTGAAGAGGAGCATTGACTCCTTAAAAACCAAGAAGAGCCCGGGCCTGGACGGTCTGACCAGTGAATTCTATAAGGAATTCAGAGATGTATTAGCCCCAGACCTTGCGCAGGTCTATAATGATTGCCTTTCTGCCAGGAAACTTCTACAGTCACAGTATAAATCTGTTCTGGTTCTGCTGGCAAAGAAAGGAAATCTAAAAGACTTAAAAAACTGGCGTCCATTGTCTTTACTGAACACCGATTATAAAGTCCTGGGAAAGATCTTGTATTATAGGCTGAGTGCAGTGGCGGATGACCTGATCATCTCCAACCAGACGTGTGGTGTGAAAGGCCGGACTATAGAGGACTCATTGCTGCTGGTGAGGGAAGCGGTGATGTACATCAGGCAGCACAGCGTAGGAGCATACGTGGTGGGGTTAGACCAGAGCAAGGCTTTCGATAGAGTCCATCATGACTACCTGTACCAGGTGTTGTTGGAGTACGGACTTCCTGCACGCTTCGTACAATGGCTGCAGGTTCTCTATAAGGAGGCAGTAAGCCAGCCTCTGATTAATGGTCACTTGGCAGAACCCTTCAGGACCATGTCTGGTGTAAGGCAGGGCTGCCCTCTAAGCCCATTATTATATGTCTTCAGTCTGGATCCTTTTTAAGAAAGTTGCAGGATAATAGAAATCTCTTGGGGTTGAAATGTCACCTACAGAGTAAAACAGTGGAGGTAAAGTTCTGTGCTTATGCGGATGATGTGACGGTTCTGGTGTCGTCTAGTGATGATTGTGTGGCCCTACAACAGGAGATAGCAGCTTTCTCTCGAGTGTCGAATTCTGCTGTGAATATGGATAAGAGCGAGGCGTTGTGGCTGGGGGTGACCGTGGCGTCTTCTCAGTGCCCTTCAGAACAGTGCAGGACAAGATTAAGATTTTGGGAATTCAGTTTGGAACTGTAGATGATGGGAAGGTGAACTGGGAGGAGAAGCTGGCGGTGTGTGAGCAGAAGGTGCAGTGCTGGCGGCACTGGAAGCTGACTTATCAGGAGAAGATCCGCCTGCTGAAAAGCTTCCTGCTCCCGCTATTCCTCTACGTCAGTGTGGTGTTCCCAGTGCCCGATAAGCTGCTTACCAGACTGACCAATATCTTCTTCCACTTCTTGTGGGGTAATAGGGTGAATATAGTCAGGAGGAACATTGTCTATCTCCCCAGAAGGAGGGCGGCCTGTCCATGCCCTGCCCAGAGCTCTTCTTTAACCTAATGTTTCTGATGAAGAATTTCTCATTCTGTAAGAGTTCAGAGTTGAAGCTGTGGAGTTCTCTGTTTAAGAACCAGATCCAGCAGTTTGTCTCTGTGTGGTCGGTAGGTGACCCCATTAAGAGGATCTCGGGGCGCATTAAGAATAACGTTTCCTGGTACGCGGTACATGTAATTAGTAAGATCATTAAATGGAAAATCTTATATGGTGATGTAAAGCAGCTCAGTAGGAAAGAGATGTATAAGAACCTGCTGATATCTCAGTTTAGTGTCCAAATCCAGCTGAAGAACGCCCCGAACCTGGATGTAAAACAGGCTGTGAGAATCCTGGAGGACCCCAGAGTCCCCGCTCACATGAAGGATGTGTCATGGCTGGCATTTCACGGTAAAATGTATGTCAGGGACAATCTAAAGTGTAGAAATGTGCCAGACAGATCCTGCCCTAGAGAGCAATGCCGTCAGGTACTGGAGACCATGGAGCATCTTCTGCTGGACTGTCCGTTCAGTCTCCAGGTATGGGAGGCCGTGTCACTGTCCCTTCAGTTACCCCATCTAGTCGGGCAGCCGTACCCTCAGCTCTTGTATGGAGACTTCCCCGAGATCTCAGACAATATAGCAGAAGTTCCCTGTATGTAGTGAATGTGGTGACCATGTACCATCTGTGGTGTGCGCGGTGCTGCCTGGTCATCAACAGGGAACTCCTGACCGGTGATAAAATCTTACATAATATCCTGGAAAGTCTGAAGACGATATATAAGAAAGACGGGAAAAATAACCGCAATAACGTGTACTGGAGGAACATTAATGTGTCAGCATTTGTATAATGGATTGTGATGTTTATCAAAGTGATGTAACTTTATATTATTTATTCTTTTCTATGATTTTATTGTAAATGTATTGTAATATTTTGTTGCCTGTTTTTAAATAAAAAGATCATTATAGTAGTTATATTCTTGTACATAGGAGGCAGTATTATAGTAGTTATATTCTTGTACATAGGAGCAGTATTATAGTAGTTATATTCTTGTACATAGGAGGCAGTATTATAGTAGTTATATTCTTGTACATAGGAGCAGTATTATAGTAGTTATATTCTTGTACATAGGAGGCAGTATTATAGTAGTTATATTCTTGTACATAGGAGCAGTATTATAGTAGTTATATTCTTGTACATAGGAGCAGTATTATAGTAGTTATATTCTTGTACATAGGAGCAGTATTATAGTAGTTATATTCTTGTACATAGGAGCAGTATTATAGTAGTTATATTCTTGTACATAGGAGGCAGTATTATAGTAGTTATATTCTTGTACATAGGAGCAGTATTATAGTAGTTATATTCTTGTACATAGGAGGCAGTATTATAGTAGTTATATTCTTGTACATAGGAGCAGTATTATAGTAGTTATATTCTTGTACATAGGAGGCAGTATTATAGTAGTTATATTCTTGTACATAGGAGGCAGTATTATAGTAGTTATATTCTTGTACATAGGAGCAGTATTATAGTAGTTATATTCTTGTACATAGGAGCAGTATTATAGTAGTTATATTCTTGTACATAGGAGCAGTATTATAGTAGTTATATTCTTGTACATAGGAGGCAGTATTATAGTAGTTATATTCTTGTACATGAGGAGCAGTATTATAGTAGTTATATTCTTGTACATAGGAGCAGTATTATACTAATTATATTCTTGTACATAGGAGCAGTATTATAGTAGTTATATTCTTGTACATAGGAGGCAGTATTATAGTAGTTATATTCTTGTATATAGGAGCAGTATTATAGTAGTTGTATTCTTGTATATAGGAGACAGTATTATAGTAGTTATATTCTTGTACATAGGAGGCAGTATTATAGTAGTTATATTCTTGTACATAGGAGTAGTATTATAGTAGTTATATTCTTGTACATAGGAGGCAGTATTATAGTAGTTATATTCTTGTACATGAGAGCAGTATTATGGTAGTTATATTCTTGTACATAGGAGGCAGTACTATAGTAGTTATATTCTTGTACATAGGAGCAGTATAGTAGTTATATTCTTGTACATAGGAGCAGTATTATAGTAGTTATATTCATGTACATAGGAGGCAGTATTATAGTAGTTATATTCTTGTACATAGGAGCAGTATTATAGTAGTTATATTCTTGTACATAGGAGCAGTATTATAGTAGTTATATTCTTGTACATAGGGGGCAGTATTATAGCAGTTATATTCTTGTACATAGGGGGCAGTATTATAGCAGTTATATTCTTGTACAAAGGAGCAGTATTATAGTAGTTATATTCTTGTACAAAGGAGGCAGTATTATAGTAGTTATATTCTTGTACATAGGGGCAGTATTATAGAAGTTATATTCCTGTACATAGGAGCAGTATTATAGTAGTTATATTCCTATACATAGGAGGCAGTATTGTAGTAGTTATATTCTTGTACATAGGAAGCAGTATTATAGTAGTTATATTCTTGTACATAGGAGCAGTATTATAGTAGTTAAATTCTTGTACATAGGAGCAGTATTATAGTAGTTATATTCTTGTACATAGGAGGGAGTATTATAGTAGTTATATTCTTGTACATAGGAGGCAGTATTATAGTAGTTATATTTTTGTACATAGGAGCAGTATTACTATAATACTGCTTCTATGTACAAGAATATAACTACTATAATACTGCTCCTATGTACAAGAATATAACTACTATAATACTGCTGCTATATACAAGAATATAACTACTATAATACTGTTGCCATGTACAATAATATACCTACTGTAATACTGCTCCTATGTACAGGAATATAACTACTATAGTACTGCTCCTATGTACAAGAATATAACTACTATAATACTGCCTCCTGTATACAAGAATATAACTACTATAATACTGCTCCTATGTACAAGAATATAACTACTGTAATACTGCTCCTATGTACAAGAATATAACTACTATAATACCGCCTCCTATGTACAAGAATATAACTACTATAATACTGCTTCTATGTACAAGAATATAACTACTATAATACTGCTCCTATGTACAAGAATATAACTACTATAATACTGCTCCTATGTACAAGACTATAACTACTATAATACTGCATCCTATGTACAAGACTATAACTACTATAATACTGCTCCTATGTACAAGAATATAACTACTATAATACTGCTCCTATGTACAAGAATATAACTACTATAATACTGCTCCTATGTACAAGAATATAACTACTATAATACTGCATCCTATGTACAAGACTATAACTACTATAATACTGCCTCCTATGTACAAGAATATAACTACTATAATACTGCTCTATGTACAAGAATATAACTACTATAATACTGCTCTTATGTACAAGAATATAACTACTATAATACTGCTCCTATGTACAATAAAACTGCTAAAATACTGCTCCTATGTACAAGAATATAACTACTATAATACTGCTCCTCTGTACAAGAATATAACTTCTATAATACTGCTCCTATGTACAAGAATATAACTACTGTAATACTGCTCTATGTACAAGAATATAACTACTAGAACACAGCCTCCTATGTACAAGAATATAACTATTATAGTTATATTCTTGTATATAGGAGCAGTATTATAGTAGTTATATTCTTGTACATAGGAGACAGTATTATAGTAGTTATATTCTTGTACATAGCAGCAGTATTATAGTAGTTATATTCTTGTACATAGGAGCAGTATTATAGTAGTTATATTCTTGTACATAGCAGAAGTATTATAGTAGTTATATTCTTGTACATAGGAGCAGTATTATAGTAGTTATATTCTTGTATATAGGAGCAGTATTATAGTAGTTATATTCTTGTACATAGGGCAGTATTATAGTAGTTATATTCTTGTACATAGGAGGCAGTATTATAGTAGTTATATTCTTGTACATAGGAGCAGTATTATAGTAGTTATATTCTTGTACATAGGAGCAGTATTATAGTAGTTATATTCTTGTATACAGGAGGCAGTATTATAGTAGTTATATTCTTGTACATAGGAGCAGTATTATAGTAGTTATATTCTTGTACATAGGAGCAGTATTATAGTAGTTATATTCTTGTACATAGGAGCAGTATTATAGTAGTTATATTCTTGTACATAGGAGCAGTATTATTTTTTCCTTTATACATTTTAATTTTAGTCATCTCAAAAATACAATCTGTAAAAAGACAAAGTTACAGAATCATCCCCTAATACTGTAAATAAATCCAGAAAACCTGAATCTTTCACCAATTTTCTACAGAGATGGCTATTTTCCCAGTAATTAAAAAACAAAGTTGAGAGGCCATAAAATAACCCCTAAAATAGGGAGGTTAAGACCTCCCGATTGTAGGGCATAGAAAAAAGAGCACCTTTAATCTCACGCGCTTCCTCCCCATAATAAGTCATTGATCATCCGTTCTATAAATCTAAAATACTTATCTTCAATCCATATAGGCGAATTGCGAAGAACATATAGAACCTGGGGCAGCACCACCATTTTTATTAATGAAATTCTGTCCGCTCTTGCGGGCAGAGTTTTTGCCATATCTTAATTTTAGATCTCAACTTTGACAATAAAGGAATCAAGTTGAGTTGTAGATAATCTTGAATTTTGGCAGAAACTGGTATCCCCAGGTATTTTATTGAATCTGAGATCAATAACCGATTAGTAGAGTTTTCCATAGATCCACGCAATTGGTCTACAGGAGAAGAGCAGTCTTCTCCCAATTAACCTCCAGGCCAGAAGAATCAGAAAATAGGTTAACTAATTCCATTATTCGAGGAAGTGTATTTTCTGTTTGATGGATAAAAACAGGATATCATCTGCATATAGGGATATACGGTCCAGTTTCCCCATTACACCAAAGCCGGCCACTCTCGAATCCTGCCTTATACTAGCTGCGAGAGGTTCAATATAGATATTAAATAAAAGAGGGAGAGAGGACATCCTTGTCGAGTACCTCTTCCCAATACAAAGCTCTCTGTCAGCGTATCATTAATCCTGATCTTGGCAACTGGACATTTATATAGCAACTGAACCATCGCCATGAACTTGGGGCCAAAATTCATTTTTTTCATCACCTCTCAGAAAAACACCCACTCGACCCTGTTGAACGCTTTAGTGGCATCCAACGACAGGACCGAGCGGGCGCCGCTGCCAGGAGACTGACTATTAGTGAGGAACCTATGCAGGTTATGATGGGTGCCCGTTTCGGCATAAAGCCATTTTGATCTGGATGAATCACAGAAGACATAACCCGGGAGAGCCTCTTAGCCAAAACTTTTGATAATAACTTAACATCCGAATTTAATAAGGAAATTGGTCTATATGAGCTCAAATCCACCGGATCTTATGTCTTTTTGGGAATTAGAACTATCAAGGCTTCCATCATGGACTGTGGCAGAGCCCCTCCCTGCGATGCTTGAGAAAATACTTCCAGTAGGTGGGGAGGATGGCATCACTATACTTACGATAAAATTCATATGGAAGACCATCTGACCCTGGCGATGAGTTCCCAGAGATAGACCTCAAGACCTCTTGAATCTCTGAAAGAGACAATTCTCTTTCCAAAATTTTTGGGACTTCCGTTAGCATCGGAAGATAAATTTTCTCCAGGAACTGCCTCGCCAGGTCAGGTGGCAAACCAGGAGAAGCTCTATATATCTGGGAGAAGTATTGCAGAAAAGTATCTCTAATTCCCTCTGGGTCTGATATAATTACACCGTCTAGGTTACGGATCAGAGTAATAGCTTTCCTTTTCTTGTCCTGTTGTGAAATTATTCTAGCTAAAAGCTTGCCAGGGCGTCCGGACTTCTGTCCCTAAAAATAGTCTATGGTTTGCTTTCTCGATTACATAGTCCTTCAGAGAACAGCTAGCCTTCTGCATCTCTTCCTTATTATATTCAGTAGATTGATTAATAAATCGCTCCGTTGTGGATGCCACGATCTTAACCAAGTCCTCCTCTTTTTCCTAAATGTTCTCCTCGCAGCAGTAATATCGCTTATAAGGACCCCCCTCAGATACGCTTTCAGAGCGTCCCAAACTGAATTGATGTTGGCAGAGGGGAGATTCACCTCCCAAAAGGAGGATACATGTAATTTAGTAGACTGATAATTATCCATAATGATAAGCCAATATGGATTCAATTTAAAACCAAGCCCCCTATTATCTTTGTTCACCCCAGTGCGGACCTCAATTGATACGGGTGAGTGGTCTGAAACTGTTCTTACTCCATATCGTATCTTTCTAATATTATTCAAATTACTCTCATTGGTAAGCGCCAAATCAATCCTGGACATTGCTCTGCCCCCCTGCTAACACAGGAGTATACTCTCTTTCCTCCGCCAACGTGTTCCCATATATCCACCAATCCAACTTCAAAACAAAACTAAGGCAATGGAGAATTACAGATGTTCCTTCCCCGATCTGCATCTAAAGTCAGTCTGTCCTTTTTAGGATCCATGACAGCGTTAAAGTCTCCTATCAGGACAAGCCGACATTCTGGTTTCTTTTCCAAAAACGCTATAGTTGGGTAAGTCGATACATCGAAAATGGCGGAGGTATGTAGAAAAGGCGAGAATATAACTATAACCATAGAGCCTGCCATACAGAAAAATAAATCTACCCTGATCATCTATATAGGATTCTAATAAAGAAAAATCGATAGAGTTATGAATCAGGACCGATACACCCCTAGAGGCACTACTAAAAGTGGAATGATAGGACTGGGAATGCCATCCCATCATCAAGGGGTTACTGTCTCTTTAGTGAGATGGGTTTCCAATATGCAAATAATTGCAGGAAGGTATCTTTTCATTGCATCCATAATAGCTTGCCTCTTAACCCTTTCCCCAAGACCTCTAACGTTCCAAGAGACAATTCTAATAGACATCAGTTAGGCAGGGAGGAAAAAAAAATAAAAAAAACCTTTCCCTGCAAGGTAGGTTCCCTCCCTCACTCCCCCTCCCCCCCTCCACTGGTCCACCCGATCTAGTCAGCAAACCTCTAACTTCAGGCCATTCTCCCCCCCCATTAGTCCCGTCCCCCCTCCATCCCCTCCATCACTTCGTTACAAAAAGTTTCATATGCCCAGTTGCTCCATCCAATCCAGCGCATGTTATGGTTTTTCAAAAAATTGGGAAGTCCCATTATAAATCACTCTTAATTTCGCTGGGTACTGTAGAGAATATTTAATGTCCTTGGACGCCAAGTGTTTCTTTATCTCAATGAAACTTCTTTTTTCTTGAGTCTGCCGAGCAAAATCAGGGAAGAATAACAATTTAGTGCCCTGATAGTCAACAGGTAAGCATTCTCTTGCTCTTCTCAGTATCATGTCTCTGTCCATAGATAATAACAGCTTCATTAAGATTACTCGCGGCAGCCTCCCTGGAATAGGTTTCCCCCCTGGAATCCGATGGGCTCTTTCTATTTGAAACATAGAAGAGAAATGTTCACTGCCCAAGTTTTTCAAAATCACATCCTTAAGTTGTTCAGCTAGCTGCCGGCATTCAACTTCTTCTGGAAATCCAACTATGCAGATATTATTCCGCTTTGATCTGTTTTCCAAGTCCTCCAGCTTATTTTGTAAAAGGGGATTTTCTGAAGCAAGAGACAGAGTCTTGGATTTTATCATATCCATATCAGATTGCAGAGAGTCGACCATCTTTTCCACATTAAGAACTTGATCACGGATTTTTGCAGGATCTTCTCTTATTAAGGATATGTCACTCTGGATTGACCCCAATTGAGTGGACATCCCCTGCACTAGCGTGCCATTATTTTTCACAGCACACAGGATTTTTTCCAGAGCTAAGGGGTCATGTTCGATTTCTGTTCGCGTCAGCAGACTTTCCTCCCCTCCTTCCTGACCTTCCTCTGGTGGCTCATCCTCAAAGAATTCCTCCGCTTGGGGAGCTTTAACAGTTTTCTTAGGGTTAGTACTCATCTTCCCTTTAAATAAGCCCTTTTCATTAAGGGAGGGGGATTTCAGGAACTTAACGATTTTGCTCTCTGGTGTCTTAGACCCCAGCTTTGTTCCAGGAGAGTCAATCGACCGCCGCTTTGGAGCCATTGATCGTTTAAGACACCTTTCAATATATTTTTTGATTTTGATTTTAAAAAGTAATTTTTTTCCCTTTTTTTTTTAATTTGATTTATTCCTCCCCTTTCCTTTTTTTTTTCCTTGTTTTTTTCCCCTTTTTTTTTTTCTCTTTTCTCTTTTCTTCTTTTTTTTCTTTTATTTTTAAACCCCGTTCAGTTTTCTTTTCTCTCCTTCTTTATATTCTATTATTGTTCTTCTTTTCTCCTTTACACCTGCATTTATTCTGCTTTCAACACTGGTTTTATTTTAACCTTTAATTTTACTCCCTTTTTTTTTCCTTTTTCTTTTTTTTTCTCCCTTTTTGCTCTCTTTTTGCTCTCTTTTCCTTTATTCCCCTTACTCCCCTTTCTTCAAATACCAAATACCAAAGTCTATAGTATGAAGCGGAGCCACATAAAATAATACATAATGTAGGCAAAGGGGAGAGCAGAGAAAAAAAATATCAGGCACTTTTTCTCACTTGTCCGTCGTCTTCACCCAATGGGACCGGGCGAGAGGCAAGAGACCCACCAGAGGCAACCAAAGGTCCGAGCACGACACCAGCGCAGGGAGAGAGCAGGGACATCAGGTCCGGCAGAGGAGCAGGCGGGGCAGGCAAGGTAGGCAGGAGCGCGAACAAAGCCAGAGCAGGAGAGGAGAAACGGGGAGACAAAGACAGGAGACAGTCCAACCAAGCCGGGCAGCAAGCAACCGACGGCCTCGGAGGTTCTATAAGCGGCGACCGGCAGCAGGCAGGAGACCGCAGAGGATCCGGCATTCTCGAGACAGTCGGAGGCGACGGTAGGAGGCGACAGGGTGGTCCGACGGCTCACACTCGCTGTGAGCAGCAGCAAACACCGGGCAGGAAGCCCCAAAAGGTCTGGCGATTTCTCGCGGCAGCAGGAGGCGGCGGAGGGGGTCTGGCGTGCCAGGAACTCAAGGCATCAGAGAGCCAGGGAACCAGGAGAGCGAGGAGGGATGGAGGAGGGCAGGAGGAGGAGAGCGCGGCGTGTCGTGTTCACGCCACGTCACGTCATCACACGCCTGAGCCATAGGAGCAGTATTATAGTAGTTATATTCTTGTACATAGGAGCAGTATTATAGTAGTTATATTCTTGTACATAGGAGGCAGTATTATAGTAGTTATATTCTTGTACATAGGAGCAGTATTATAGTAGTTATATTCTTGTACATAGGAGGCAGTATTATAGTAGTTATATTCTTGTACATAGGAGCAGTATTATAGTAGTTATATTCTTGCACGTAGGAGGCAGTATTATAGTAGTTACTGTATTTTTGGCCTATAAGATAGACCTTTGCTTTTAAATTGTATAAATTACTTTGATTATTTAAACAAGACCTCGTACTTCATTAGAATACACAACATACTACTGCATCCAGAAGTAAGACAAATGATGGAAACGCTCTCAATATGACTATCATGCCGCTCTTCGAGTTAACCCTTACAGCCCCAAATGCCTGCTCACTTTGTCGCAGAGAAATACAACCGTTCATCACACCCCAAAATATCACAACCCTATTCAACACATAGGAACCACTTCAAGTCGCCTCATACTACTAAAATATAATGCTCATAGCTGAAGCCCTTACTACCACATCTAAAAAAATACCCTCTAAAGAATCATTAACACAAAAGACAACAGAAACATTCCATGCAAGTGATGTGTGCATGCCAAGTCTTTATCCAGGAGGGAATAAGGCGCCAGGTCTCCTGGACAGGAGTGCTTTAGGCGCTCCTGGGAATAGAGTCTCGGAGTTCAATTTCCAGACCCTGTGCAAACAGAGGTGCAAGAGTGTTTTCCTCCTTGAATTGTGTTCCGTATTA